>JAGKQL010002885.1:0-16126 GCA_018398635.1 Cyprinodon brontotheroides | reverse complement strand
ATATATGTATTAATTATATTAACTAAGATGAATAGTTGAATACTTCTTACAGGTGTTTTCCATGTTTTACAAAATGTTGGGGAAATTCTTTTTAAGTAACTTTATAAATCTTCAACACTATCCTGATTAAAGCATTTCTAACTGCCATCCTGTAGATGGCGGCATTGTAACAAAAACTTAAAACAGGTGGTGATAATTGCTCACATCTACATCAGCTTAATGATGCAGCAGGAACCTCCATTGAATGTAGCATTCATAAATAGGGATTTTCTCCTTGCTTAAGACTCAGATTTAACATGACAAAGATGGCCTCAGATAAACTTTTGACCACACTTTAATATTCAGGATAAGCCACTCAATTTGCACCTTATACTAAGGCACATGGAAACGATTATTCATCGCTTGCTTTTCCCATAGTTAGTGCATGTGGTGCTGCATGTAGATAATAAAATCTATGGCTACATGGAATCAGTAACACCCAAGGACATTGGAAGAGAAAAAAACAGACAGTAAAATGGTACATACGTGGTTTATGATTGCTGCATTAGAGGATATCACTGTATTACAATTATTTACCACTCTAGGACTGAAGAGTCTTTGAATCATCTAAGGTTCTGCCACTGCAGTGCAGTGTAAGAAAAGTAAAAGAGGGAACATTCTGCACCACCCTTGCTATTCTGGTGGTTTGGGGATTTTGAGTAATTCCATCACCACTCAGAGCTGAATTAGCCCGCTTCACTCAGTGGACAGAGTGCATTCGTCAGCAAACTCTGCAGTGAGATGCGACTCAATGGCAGTCAACATTTTCCCTAATGGGAAACAATTACACACTCAGTGGATTCTTCAGTGACTTCTGATGAGACTCATTCATGGAGGAAATGGCCACGTAATCATGTGTGTGTAATGCGTTAACGCTGCTGATTGCTCACTGACTCAGGCTCATGCCGGCCTAGTAGGGGCTTCAGTTACCTCTTTAGCGACTATATGAGTCTGGTGACAGGCAAAATGTTGAGTCTAGAGGTTTTGAGTATAGAAAATACATAATCAGAGGAATATCATTCAAGTTTCAGTTCTTGCTTTATCACTTAAATGGCTGCACTCAAGTACCCCATCCAGAGACATAATCTCTAATGTAAGCTATTTCTTAGATGTACGATGGAAATGACGTCCTAAAAGAAACAGGCAATTTTTTGTGTTTATGTTTGTTTAGGTTAGTTATATAATGTTTTCGTTTTTATTTTTATTTTCTTTTACTTCAGTTTTGTAATAGCATAAATCGGATGAAGAGGGTTCTGTTCATTTTAATCTTTGATTTAATCAAATACATCTTTGGCTTTAATGTTTGACTGAAACAGAAATCATCAATCACAATCAACATCATATCGAAAGCAAATCTTCACCAATATTTAAAGCAGCACTAAAATATTATCTTTTAAGTAGCTGTGATTGTAATCTAAAAGTTTATGAGACAGTTGGATGGTCTGTCATCTCCCCCTACTATCTCTGGCATTGGGGACTTTGTTCTTTATTCAGAAGGACAAATATGTCAATGATATTTTAACTGTAAGGCCCTTGACACTATTATTAACACGTCCCCTCACTGCGTTATTCACAAGTAATAATAGAACACTTTTGAAAATGTGAGGTTTATGAAATGGTAAAGCAAACAAAAAATGGGACAGTGTAGAAAACCAATACTCAAATAAGAGTGGCTTTGGGCAAGGCATTCACTCTGTGGCCTCAAACAAAAACAAGGATGTAAAACTGATGAACACCTGGCAATGTAGACGCTACTATTGTGAATTTAAAGTGTACATGGGCAGACTGAATCACCTTTTGAGAACAAATGGGAGTCATCACCCTGAAATCTGACTTTTTCAGGTTAAAATATGTGCATTCTGCACTTCAGTTAAAACGTACTAGAAAATTCACTGTCAAAGAGAAGCCCACAAAGTGAACTCCCCAAAAAATCCGATGTCAGTCCTCATCCTTGATTAACCTAATTAGTGAAAGGAGTGCTAAATTGAGCCCACCTTGCTTTTATCATGGACATCTCTGTTCCACCAAAATGGCGATATACAACAACCAGCAACAATTGTTTGTGTAACATTTGTACCTTTTTTATCAAACCATGGTAAACTGATAATGTGGCTAACCCTACATCCACATGAACGCACGTAGACACAAGCAAATTCGTGCAAAGACCCCAGCAAGATGAAAAGTGGTATGAAAAGCGATCTGAATTGTTTGTATTCCATATCTATCAATCTATCTGTCTAGATGGACGGGCGGACTGACAGATGGAGGGAGGGTTCCATGCAGATTCTGTACCACCTGAGGTTGAAATTTGTTTTTTTTATTTTTGTACAAAAAGTATGTAGCATGTTATGCATTGCTAACTGTGCCTACAATGTTTTTAAACCATAATATATGCACTGTATACATCTTGATTAAACATTTTTATAGGCTTTGCAACTACCAACACTGCTTCCACAGTGAAACCAATTATTTTGACTCCTATATTGAGTGTGTGAATTAACTAGTCTGATTATTCATTTCCACCAGCAGTTCTATTTCAGTCTATTCTGATGCAGTCTTGATGCAATACGCAGAACAGAGCAGTTTGTTTGATAAATGGTTAATAGCTTAAGGTCCTTTCACACTCCATCCCAATTATGCATGAAACAAGTAATTGTGAATAAATAATTTTAGTTTTTAATTCACAGCAGATCCAAAGGTCGTGACTTTTTTATCACATCCATACAAATTACCAAGCATGATCATTAAGATGGGATTTTATGTGTATTTGATGCAACTAATGGTTTTATTATTTCAAATTCAAAACTAATTGTCCAAGTGAATGCTAATATGTTGTTTCTTTTAGCTATTGCATTCCCCCCTATATAAAAACTATATCTGTTGATCTTTACTGTTGTTTGCTAAGAATATCCCATGTATGCAAATACCTCTAATTTCTGAAGCAAAAAAATATATATATATCTTAAAGTTTTACCATAAATTACAATTTTGGGAAGATATAAAACATTACATAGTATTGGTGTGACTAGCCCTTTATACGGTATTTGTATTCCTTTTTTAAATTGTAAAATAGTTGAATACACTTTTGTGTACAAAAGGTTTTAAGATTTCTCCAAACATTAAATCATTTTTGTATTAACCATTTGCACAGCACAGCTGTAAAGGGTTTATCTTTTCTGTTTAAAAAAGAAAGGAGAGGAAAGTGTCTATTAACAATGAGTAATCATAGAGAGGAGCAACTGTAGAGGTGCTGCTGATTGAATTTTTATCAGTCAACATGTCAAATGATGCATCACTGCTGTTTATCTTGTGAGACTTGACAACAGCCTACAGCGTGAAATGTCAACTGGCATAATCAATGGCAATCAATGCTTGAAAATTTCTCATTATTTCTTTTTTTCTTTCTCTTTATAAAAATGGTCATTTTCATACCTTTTTCTAATCTAATGCGATCATCAATTGTTTATACGTACACCAAAAAGTGAAGCATATGTACTACATATTAACAAAGATGAGGAAGAAAATGACTAAATTGGGATGTTTTAGTTTTATGAGCTATGTTTGAAGTGATATATGTTTCACAGGAAATGCTCTAGCTTTCCAATGGTTTGTCTGAAAGCTTTTGAGGTGTCTTTTGTTTAAAAGATAACTTCAATGCTATCTATTCAACACACCTTTTTTATGTCAACAAAGGCCTCTCATTTCTGATTTAGAAAAAGCAATCAGAGGTTGCTTCTATATTTCTTTCACGTTTTGTATTATCCTTGAAGAAAAGAAAAAAATGTTTACCCCTGTGTCATTTAGGTAAGATAGTCAATTTAAAGACATAGAAAAGGACCTGCTGTGCCACAACACCTGCCGTTTTACAGTCCTTTGTATATATTTCTGAAACAGATGCTATTGAAGCAGTTTTCTTTTATGAGTGATTTAGTTTAGATATCCCACTTTCACAAATTCTCCTCTGGGATTCATTTTTATGTTCTCAATTTATATAGAAACCATTTTTAGAAATCTTTTATTTGGTGTTTAGCCTTTCATGATCTAGTGTTATCATTTTGACAGTATAATATTTCTAGTTAAGTTCTGACTTTTGAGGGGATGCTGTAATTTAACCTTTTCTTATCATTATTTCTCACCTGGCTGTGGCTCTATAAACCAGAAAATAATAAAAATATGATTTATTCAGTAACTGGATTTATAAAGTGAGAGTTAAATACAACTTCCCCCTAATGTATTTCAGGCCTTTATTTCTGTCTATTTCTATTATACTGTGCAACCAGTAAAATTCCAAAGTAAATTGAAAAAGCTGCTGAAGCAACATAAATAACAGCATCTTTACATATTTAACACATTGCAAACCAGAAATGTTTCTGATTTACATAATAGGGTCTGCTGCTGCAGTCAGTATCCGATGAACCATTACAAACATATGTGTCCAGGGTGTGGGTTACAACTGCAATGTTTCTTGTGTTAAAGCACTAAACACTGACAGTGTTAGAAATGTGCCTACTGTACCTTAGTTTAGGAGAAAATTTATATACTGCTGCTTTCTGGTCAAACATCCTCTTTTGTACCAACTTTTGCCTTTAATTTGGGAATTAAGTTTAAGAAAAGAATTCAAGTCCCTTAAGATCCAGTTTGGTATTTCTACCAGCATGATTTGGAGTGTTCACATCTGCTGATGTTTCGTCAACCTCGTTTTCCAAAGCTCCAATGTGTTCTGCGGGGAAGTTTTAGAGCTGCTTGTATGCCTCTTATGCTGGCCAATTTACAGAGATGCTGGCCCTATGTTTTAAAAAACGACTTAACACCGCCCAAACTGTGAAAAAAGTTCAGATCAAAGACATGATGCATGTCTGTGACATGCAAACTGTCCATAAAGGGTAAGCCCCCAAACTCTTTTGGGGCATTATCAAGAAGAGAATGGCAGAGAAGCCAAATTAGCCATCAAAATCAACCTGTCTTTTTTAACAACTGACACTGGGTAATCAACTCCATGCTATTCTGCATATTTAGTATTTAGTGCATTAGGTCAAAACATACCAAAAAGCAGCTTATACTATGTGATCATATTTTTAGTCGCCAGCATTTGTTATTTTCTTTTTAAATAGTTTTTTTCTATGCATAATTTAAAACATAAAGAAATATAAAAATGCCTCTGTAATTATACCCCTCCTACAAAAAAAAGTGCTAATAAATGGGTTAGGTGAAAAGAAACTCTAATAATAAAAACACCATGTCTGACTTCCATCAGCATGGTAATTCTATCCAAACTTCTTTTTTTTTCACCTACAGCATACGTAGCTGGGACAGTTTATCACAGTGAAGGTTTATCTAAGTGTGCGGAGAAGCGTTATGCTGCAGGGAAAGATTACCTTACTTGCAAGGCTCCACCAGCAAAACAATAAGCGCCGTATGATAAAAATTGCTTCATAACGCCATATTGTGTGTCTGGCATCATTATGAGGCAATAATAGCCTCTGGAGGGCCTGGCTTTTATTGGCGCGTTTTGCAGCAGCAAAGTCTCATCCATTAAACAACAAATCAGGGGTTATGTATTAGATTAGCTGTACAGCGGCGCTTAAACGGCGAACAACACATGAAACCGCTGTCTTATTCCTTCTCATAATCCTTGGAATAAAACACCTAATTGACAGCATTAGTTTGACACTGTCAGAGTGGTAATTTCTTAGTAATGCATAATGAAAATGCACAGTGTTGCTGTAAATTGCATTTTGGTATTAAAATGATAAAATGGCAATATTTGGGGGATATTTAGAGTGAAGCCTCTTCTCATAGCACACTGCCAGATATAATTTTTCCATATTTCTTAATATATTTGTGGTGTCAGTGGATATTAAAAAGTCAAGCTTCTTCTAAGGAATATTTAATAAAAGTTTCCAGTGTGATATGAAGCCAATGTCAAACAGAGAGTTTGGCTACAGGAAGCAAGTTGGCGGTAGGTGAAATAGCCCACCTCTGTGATTCCCACCTACCAGACACTGGCTGGTACTGTGACCTGTATGGAAGATCCGACTGCCACCCACTGGTAAGGGGTCAATACTGCAGCAAAAGTTTAAAAAGTGCAGCTCACAGTTCAGTGCACTATTCATATTGCAGCCAACAGCAGAACATTTTGACTTTGTTCAAAGTGAAAACTTAATCTGACTGCTAACTGTTTTACAAACGTGTTGATTACTTGCTTTGGCAAAAGTTTCTAAAGGCAAAAGAGGAAAGAGGTAAAGGTGTAAGCGTTCTATAACTTAATTTTAAAGTCCACAGTGATCTACAGGGAGGAGGGACCTAAGACAGCAAGGAGATAAATGTTTAACCCATAATGTGATTAGCATAGAGACCACATGGCATGAAAGGGAAAATTAAGTGGGAAGTACTCCGCCTCCTTCAGTCTTTTTAAAACCAATTTAATCTAAGTTGAATAAAGACATCAACATTTTTGCCTTTACAGAACTCAGGGCTTTGTTTGAGTTGATACACATACTGATGATCTTATTGTAAACATCTGATTTTGTAAGAATCATCTATGTCAGGGGTGTCAAACCGATCCAGAAAGGGCATGTGGCTGCAGGTTTTCTTTCCAACCAAGCAATCGCACACAAGACTCCATTCATCTCATAAAGTCATCACGTTCAGATAGCACTCAGTTGATAAGACTTGAGTCTGGTGTGCAATTGCTTGGTTGGAAAGAAAACCTGTAGCCATATTGCTCTTTCTGGAACCAGTTTGAGACCCCTGGTCTATGTAGTCTGAAATGAAGTAATTTTGGATAACTTGGATTTTTTTCTTTAGACATTTCATTTTAATCCATGCAACAAAAACAAGCTGAATTGAAATGGATGGTTCTCATAGATGTAAATGTATACTATTGAGGGCTTATAATGATGTTTTTAGACTGCTCTATTAAAATTATAAAATAATGACACAATACATTGATTAATCAATTCAAAAGCTGGATATAGAACTTAATATTTGTTGTTGCTTGTTTATAAAAGATTAGAACGTTGAGGGATTATTTTTAAACCATTCGCTTCCCAGTGTGGAATGATGATTTTCAGAAAAACAAGAGGGGATGCAAAAGTTTAAATTTATTGCAGATTTTTGAACCCATATGACATGAAAATAGACATAGAAGATATCTACTCACCTCACACACCAAAATCTGGTTAAATGTTTTTTAAATCATCCCATGGTTTTATAGCCATCAGCAAAGCTTCTTTGCTAATTTGCTGCCGGTTACATGATGACTCTCCTAAAAACAGAAATGACAGATCTTTTTTTGAACAGAGTTCACACATTTTTTATATGGTGCAGGTAAAGGTGTTTCCAATAGGGCTATTGAGAAGGGTTGATGTGAGCCTTCCTTCTAAAAAACTAGTTTTGATGATTTGGAATCATTGTCATATTAGATTACCTGTTTTTTTGTTTTTTTTTTTTTTTTGTCATGTACTCTGTTTCATATATTAAAGAGAATGCATTAATAACTTTTATTATTGGATCCAAAATGTCCAAAATCCAAGACCCAAATTAAGCATGGAAAACTACAAAAAGACTAATATCTGTATCAGTGTCCAAAGCGAAGATAGGAAGGATGTGGCCCAAGTTAAAAATTTAAACCTAAAAACTTAAATCCGCCAATTTAAAGAGACAAGACAATTTCTGGGGGAAAAAATTAAAAGAGACAAAAGATTACACATTTTCACCAAACTTAAAAGCAGGACAAGGTTTGCACCAGGTAAATCTAGAGACTTTGTTAAGCAAAGTAGGTGAAAAATAATGCTGTGGGCTTTTTTTCAATCTCAAATTTCTGGACCAACCTCAAATTGCCATTGAGCCAGTAATCTATAAAATATATTATTTGTATAATGTGTGCAATAATGCAGAATAAAGAACAAACACAAACAATTTAGAAATGTTTGGTCTCAGTTAACAATTTTTGAAGAGCTGTGTGTTTAGCAATAAAAGCAAAAATGAAGTACACAATTAATGTAAAGGTTATATTTTTCCAAGATACTTGGAATAAAAACATTCTCATTTCAAACGCTGTCTAACACAACAGCTCAATTTAACTGATATTACATTAAGTGATCTAAATAAAATATGGAAAATGTGAATTTTTTTTTTAAATAGTTGCAGGTTTATGTGTCATTAGCCTTAAAAACTCTTATAGGACTAATTAGGCTCATCTTAGTAGTTTTTTGGTTTGTGTGGACATGTTTGTGCACAGGGTCAGTCAAACGTGAGTGAAAACTGAAAGGGTTGGGGCATTCACAAATCACCCCAGATGTGTGGGCATATTTTAACACTAGGGAGGCATTTAACCTGCCCAAAAAGAGCAAAAAGTAAGCTCCAGCTGGTGAAACCAATAACCTTTTGTCCCATTGATTTGCTTACTCAGTTGTCTCAGTCAGGGACAAAAGTCAAAACTTTTTATATGGCACAGATAACACAGCAAAGCACAAAAATGTATTTAAACTTAGTATTAAAAGTTTCAAAACTATGTGTTAGGAGGAGGAGGTGGTCCTCCACCAGCTAAAGCAAAGTGAGGTTAGTCAGAAGGCTGAGTTGTATGACTACAAACTTAGAATTAATCAACAATGCTTGTCTGACCGGGGAAAGAGGCCTGAGTAACCTTGGAGATTCTTTTTCCCCACTTTTTTTGGTTTCATTCATACTTTAATCTGTCTCTTTATTTAAAGGTAAAGCTGTAAAGATTCCCTTTATCCGCGTTAGCTGTGTACCCACCATCATGTTTTTAACTCATTTTAAGAGTTATCTAAAACTACTCCTTCCTGGTTCATTAAAGTCACTACTAGCCTAGTTATTTATAAGACAACCCTTCCTTCTCCTCTTTGTAATTTAAACAAAATGAAGCTGCAAACCAATTTCTTTTAAGCTCCTGATAAACTCAAACCAACTATTGAAGTTAGATCCTTCATCTCTCTCCCTCAGTTGAGGTTAGGCCGAAAAGGTGACAGTGTCAGGTATATTAAATGTCAAACTTACAGTACTTGGATCAAATGAAAACTTAGCTAAACATACAAAAAGATAATTCAGGTGTCTGAATCAGTTGTGTTTTACTATACAGGGCTCCAGCCCATGAAGACTGGCCTCCTGAACAACCCTGTTTTTGCATCAATTGTCAGTTCACCTGGCCATTTCTTTTATAATAAAATGATTAAATTAACAGTTTATCCTCAGTGAATCATAATCCCCGGTGAAATTGACAGTGATACATTTTTATTAGAATGAATTAATATTCAGTGCATAATACATGCATTGTCTCTTTCAGATTTTGAGATTGGCACAGTTGATTTACAGCCTTCAACATAAATACTGCGCCATCGACTAAACTTATGTAATTTTGCCTAAATTTAAGTAATTTTTTGAACATTGAGTGTTGAAAATGTACTCATAATAAATCAGATCCAACAAAAATGCTTTTGAATAAGAAACAAAATAAAGAGGGAAAAGCCTTTGCAAAGAGCTTTTACATAAAATAAAACAAGATATGTTCTACTTTTTATATCCTTTAATTCCCTTCTAGTTCTATATACTTTCATTTTACTGTCTAATAAGTACTAAAGCACCAACAGCCTATCGACACTTCTAAAATGAAACTATATGTTATCGGATCCTGATAAGGTCTTCCAAGCGCAAAAGAAGGCACTAATAAGTAGTAGTCAGCTCTAGTTTAGTTATTATACCAATAAATCCTTCAAAGCAGAATTCATCTCTGCTGTGTTCAGGGTGACAGGTGCAACACTGCCGATGCACGGATTTAAGGGGGTCTCGGGCGTCCTGTGTGCCAACCAATTGACAGCGCATGAGGATGGGGAAATGTAGCAGAGTGCGCGGTGATCGTCGGGCACCTGTGCCAATCAGGGCGCGTGTGGGGAGGGAGTTCAGGGACTTGGGGGGTGTGTCTGGAGACCGTGTCTGTAGCCGCATAGTGTCTAAGTCGGGAGAAATGACGCATGAAGTGCCAGTGCTTTTACGCATTTTTTATGCCAAGCTTTTTGTTTTTCAGCGCGCATGAGAAGCTGATTTTCCACTATTTTTCTGTCTAGCGTCAGTCATAAAAACCGCCAGAAGGCAAGAAATAGACGACGCACAGAACAGTTGGACAAACTGTAAACTTGTTCAGAAGCAGCCAAAAAGTGCCCACAAACTCGCAGCCGAGGAACCGTCCGTCAAAACGCAAAGCGACTCATCCTTCTCGCTGTGAAAGAGGGGATACTCCGCTGGACATGTGAAATTAAAAGGAGATACCTGTCAAGCACAACAATGAAGCCAACGTCTGCCCTGTGTTGCCTCGGCTTTCTCTTGACGAGCGTCTTGTTTGGGGTCGGCTCTCCACAATCAGGTGAGTAAAGCCAGGCGCCCCCCCGGTGGTGTGTCTGTTTTTAATAAGTGCGCGCTGAGCGTAGCTGCGTGTTTGTTTACCAGTTTTCTTCCCTAATCACCCCAGTTAGTTCTTTGTTACGCATTAAACATGATGCATTCATGTTGGTTGAAACAGCAGTAAACTTGGTGCTCCACTGAAGCGCATGTGTCCAGTCTGAGCAGATGGCAGGTTTTGGCTGTGAGCTACTTGTGATGAACCCAATTGAGGTGACTTGCTGTTCTTCTTTTTGCAGCTAATGACAAGCTGTTGGAATCAGGACATTTGATGTCCGTAGCACGTGTCCTTTTACGCAGAGCAGATGCAGCAATCGAGAAAGTTGCTACTGCTCCTGCAATGGATAAGCAGGCTGTCAAATGCGCAACTGTCACCGGATTGTCCGACACTCTGCTGTTTTCTGCAGACGAATGTATATCAAAAGCTGCGATTCGGTGTTTGTTTGTTTTATGTTTGAATTAATTAGAGTAATGTTTGCAGGGCATCAGGTTGCAGCTTTATTGGCTCCGCAATCGTTTGTCAAAACAAAGGACAACCACCAACTTACTCCTACATTGATTTAAATCGCCCACCGCCATGGCAATAAACTACTAAACAAAGTCGTAAATCACATTATTCCTTAAGATTTTTTTTTCTTTCTGTCCTTCGCATCCATAAGGCATGTTGTATTTCAGCGCACATGCAGGGGCTCCCCCACTCTGACAGTGGAAGTGCTGTTTTACAGTGCAATGACGCTCCTTACGCACAGGGCGGCATAAGGTGCACTCGGTGATGGAGATGAAATGGGCTTAAAAATCATCCTCATGATGCATAATCATCGTTTGGACTCTATGTAAAACGCAAAGCTTTTGAGTCTGATTGCAATTGTAAAAGTGGATTTCCTGATCTCTGCTTCATATTTGTTAATTTACTATTTAGAAAGAATTAATTTATGAATAATTTATGAATTAAATGAATGGGTTAATTACCGAACAAATTTATTGGAACAGTTTCATATAACTGTTCAAAACTCTCTATATCAATTTTTCTAATTTATAAAAAAAGTTCCAAAAGCTTCAAATATTTTGCAGAAATATTAAAGATTTCTAATGTTAACGGGAGGAAACCAAAATAAATCCCAAACCTTTTAAACCAAGATATTTTTTTTTTTTGCGCCGCCAACTTAACTGCATTAATGCGTAGCACAGCATTGAAGAAGGGTTATGATAATGATGACTGAACTCTAGTTGGACCCTTGCATCAGTGACCTTTAAACAAAGGTATAATCATGTTTCTCTACATACTGGATTCTTTTTCTTTTCAGACAGTTTTTATGCCCCTGAAAAAAAAAAAAAAAAAAATGAAAGTGAGATGCACATATATTAGAATGGGGTACCAGGAGATTATGGGAGCTTTCCCCATCCGTGTTCCATGAGGATTAGGAGGAGAAAGATCAGAAAAATTCATAATTTCATATTTGAAAAAATTGTCATTCTAAACGGAAGTGTTCAAATTGTGTTAATGTTATTATTGGGGAAAAAGAAGAAGACAAACGCAAAGGAGACAGAAAACGCAGGAAAGGCGGATTATACAAATATCAGCGCGAGAATTGGCATAAACGCGGATTAATCACAATGTCTGTTGTAAAAAAGGAGAAGGCAATTTCCCTCCATGTGCGCCCGTGCGCAAGCTCGTGCACAGAGCCGCGTGAACGAGTTCTGCTGTGTGTGCTGAACTGCACGCTCACGCGCCCGTCTCTCACGTTTTTTTATCTTTACTTTTTTCAGGTCTCCTTTTAATGGAAACGTTTGTCTGTCTTAATGAACAATAATGCAAAATTAATGTAAAATCCTTCACCAATTATGCTGCTTTAGTGTTTCTTGTCTTCAAAGGGACACCTTTTATGGACTGGTGCTGTCCATGCACACATTTTCATTTTCACAAATAACCTGGAGTTTTCAGCAATGGTAGCACAAATTTATGTGAGGCCCTAAACAGTAGTTCAGAGGATCCCTTATGCCCTTTGCCTGAGGCTTTCAGTTCTTAGAACAACTAAACTATATGATGGTGTGTTTTACTCAAGAATTTCAACCGTCCCTTTATGGATAAACGGTATTTTTTTAATAGTGTTGTTTTTTTTTTTTTTTTGCCTGGCTGTGTGTTTCCTGGATGGGGTTGCCTTTTACAGTTGCTTTGTATCTCTGCTTCTGTGTCTCCTCAGAGATGGCAGCTCACACTGAGCATGCTGCTGGAGGTATCTTCACCTGTTAAAAGGGAGTTTTTCCTCTCCACTGTGGCTACAAACAAGCAGTGTGAGGGATTGCATCCGAGGTCAATGGGGTGGATGCAATCAAATGGTTTTTCTTTGATAGAAAACTTTGAATCAATTTGACTGTATGATCTGGTGGGTGTAAAAGTACCTTGAGATGGCGTGTTGTGAATTGGCCCTATATAAAATAAACTGAAATGAATTGAATTAAAGTTTTATGCATTAGCGGCATTAGTGCTGATACTGACACTTACATTTTCGGTTTATAAACATACATTTAATTGTTATCTAAGCTTAACATTTTTTAAAAGCTTTTTACTTTTTTAACTTTTCAATTAGCTTTTTACCTTTTTTTTTCTTGACTTGTTAACTTTTTTTTTTCAACTTATTTTACCATAGGTAATATATCATTCAAGGGGCTCATCTAACTGGTAAAATGCCAAAATAAGACGTACAGCCATGTAGCAGGAACTTTCCTGAATGGTTGGATTTAGATCTTGTGCTTCTAGACCTCACTGAGGTATGGGGGGTGGGTGGGGTGGGGTTGGGGTGGGTGGGGGTGGGGGGGGACTCCATTTGTAAGGGGTATGCAAGTGATCAAAAATGGTAACTTGCCCCTATAAAGGGTTAATGAGAACTCCTCTCCAACCTTGGCTTTTAATAGTTAATTCAAAGACATTAAGGTCATACTAATTTAGAAAAAAGATGCAACATGATCTACTACCTTTTCTAATATTAAACAATTTCCTAACTCAAAGGCAGCTTGCCACTTTCAAACAGGTTATCTAATCAACAGTGATGACTCAGATTTTTAGTTGTTCCTCCTCTGCCCCACATCACCACTCATTGATTGGAGAAGTGTCATGTTTACAGAGCAGGCGTGGCATGATTAAGGTAGATGCTTCCTGAAGGGGATGGGTTAACACTGTCCTTCACAGGAGAGCGATGGCCACACATGTTTCCAGGATGGGGAGCGGCTGTTGCTTAGAGAGCCGAATTCATGTAAATTATGCAGACATGTATTAATGAAGAGAAAAATAAGTAAGTAATATCAGTAACACGACTAGGTAGTTAAAATACTACACCCTGGGCCCTTGATTTCTAAATGAAAAAAAAAATATTATAAATGAAAGACTCTTGTCTTAAAAGCTATTATCCATTCTTGAATTTCCTTACTTTACTTGTATCTACTGTTTTCCTACCACTTCATTTTCCATTGAAATTCATTGACACTGTTCTGTAAACAACTTGTTTCCTTAGTATAGCCTTATTTACCTACTGTGCCTGATTGAGGTTTTTTGAGTTTCTTGGACTTTAGTGACTGACTGCTAAATAAATGTTAAGTCTGCAGTTGTACCCATTTATGTGTCAGCGAAATATACCATTTTGCTGTCCAAAAGTATTTTCTCTTTTAGGTCTGAAATACTATGAACTTTTTAGATAATTCAAATTGTGGAATACCATTAGGGAATGGCATTAATCAATATCCGAAGGTCATACAATTCTAAATGTAATGAAACTAATCGAATTTTTCTCAGGTTCACTTTTTGAACAGAATAACTAAAAGAATCAGACTCGCGGTCATAACTAAAATAGCTTTAGTGTATGATTCTTTTCCCATGCCATTTCTGTTCCCATGCCTAAAAGTTGTTTGATAATTTTGGTATGTGTTCCAATGGTGGGCTTGTAAATATCCATCATAGTTGAATTCAATCTTTCTTGGAGCCCAAAGTTAGAAAGGAACATTACATAGCTGCAAAGTCTGCCTGTATCTTAAACCAGCCCTTTTCCAGGGTTGTAGGTGACAGCAGATGGGTATGTGTCTGCAATGTGCTACTGTAGGTATACCCCATAGCTCCCCGCGCTGCTCACTCCTCTTCGTTTGAGTGCAGCTATGCTCGGAAGCTGTAGGAGCTCAGGAATACCCACAGCTGGTAATTTTAAGCCATATGGCGTCATTCAGAAACTCTGTTCCTATGAATATTTATTTAATCAGTAGAAATGTGTTTGCAAGCCCTCTTGTGTGCGGTAGTGAGAATTGTTTTTTCAACACATATAAATAAACCTCACCTTTTAATCTTTCTCACTAACAGCCTTAAGACGCTTCCTTCATCTTACTGAAAAGAGGGGTGTACAATGGACTTAAAGAACACTTAAAATGCTTCAGCATTTATGTTGTGGTTGAACCCACTGTTTGTTGGGCAGAACTTGATGAGGCATCTCCACTGCGATGTGGGTTCATTGTACAGCAAAATGTTTACAGGGTTTGAGCCCCACAAAAATTAGAGAAAACTGTTGACTGTTATTTTCCTTTGCTTGTCTGTTTTTCTGCTCCCACTACAAAGACTGATGCATCTCTTACACTTCTCTGTTTTGTGTTTCCTTTTGCCAGTTACTGCCAGGCGAAAAAAATGGTGACACATTTAGCGGCCTAAACAGCGGCTATGTCACAAAGCCCTCTTACAGTCATATCTGCAGTTGCCTGTTAAAGGAGCTTTGACCCTGTGCTGACACCAGGCTTTATATTCGAAGAATGGCAGTCTTTGATTAGGTACCGATTCACTTCCATCTGTTGAGAAAAGGAATGTGAACCTTTGTTCATTTGTACCCTATGTCTCTGTTTGAGACGAGGAGCAAATAGGACCATTGACCCTTTATAATGACATTTTCTTCCCCATCTGATCTAAATCAGTTCTTCATCTGTTAAAAAAAGAAAGAATATATATTCGATAAACAACTCTTTGCTGACAATATTTTATTATTTAGAATGTGAGGGTATTAAATATAAGCCTTTGGAGTTTAGCTTTTTTTTTATTCCTGAGTATTTGTTGACTTTTCTTTTTTACACGAATGACAAAACTAAGACAGACTGTAATTTATTGTGTTCGTCTCCCCTGGGGATTTCACTCTACAGACGGATAAAATGATTGAAAAACAACTTTCTGGATGAATAATCCACACAGGATTCAAAGTGAGAATAGTGAAAACCACAGGGTTCTTTATAAATCTCTGCTCTTGTCTCAAAAAATAACTTTTGTAAAACCACTTTTTCTATTTTGACGAAATGCATAGAAGGCAAAACTGATACTTACATGTAGGAGTTTGATTTTGATGTATAGTTCTCATTTTGGCTTTCAAGGCAGAATTAAGTAATGTTTTTACTTTAATACGTCCTCCACTAAGTCACTGTGATGGCTACATGTTTTAAGGACCATTAAGAAGTCTGTCATCTCCCTCACTGTCCCTGACTGGAAAATTATTCTTGGAATTTTCCATGCCATGACCGGTAGACAGTCCTGCAGCTTTATTCTCATTCTCACAGTTATACATAAAAAAAAACAAAAAAAACCCAGCAGGATAATAGCATCCTGTATATGTGTGTGTGTGTGTGTGTGTGTGTGTGTGTGTGTGTGTGTGTGTGT
>JAGKQL010002884.1:6958-28638 GCA_018398635.1 Cyprinodon brontotheroides | reverse complement strand
GTTTGAGGTTTAGCATTTAACTAGACTATCACTTGATGAAGTACCAGTCCTCATCCTGAAGATGTATTTGAACTGATGAAGCTTAAGCAAAAATGTAATCTGGAGGACGCTTATCAGCCTCACCTGGACCACCTGTGGACGTGCCATGTTAAAGATCCGCCTAATCAATGTCTGGACCGCACCCCTTCTGAGGCCAATCATCTTTGAAGATCACCTTCATTTAGCTCTTGCCTCCTGAATTTTTACCCACCTGTGCCAAATTTCCTCCCTCACTCTCACTCAGTTCTCAGTCCTAATCATCCACTTGCTTATTCCACCACCAATATCTGGCCATGTCAATGTCAATTAACAGCGCTAAAGTCTTACGCCAAGGTCCATACACAAACTAATTTCATTTACGTTCATAAAACCTTTCTAATTTCATATTTTCTCCCTGTGAGTCTCCCCAGGTTGAAACCCATCTTTATACTAGTCAAGGTTACAAGGACATTTGTGCTCTCAGGTGCTTCACAGGAACAATAAGGACAATCCCAGCTGATGTATGTGCATTTCCATGACACACAAAGTTGTTTGCCATAGCCTGATAAACCAGACTAATATGAGATTAAATTAGTAATTTACTCTGGCCCCGATGAAAGAGACATCGGAAGATTGATGATTAGAACAACCCGTTGTCTTTCAAACCATGTCTCTGCCTACTGGCCAACACTGTGACCAATCAGTGCAACTGACTGTGCTACAGAAAGCTGCTGGGGGAGTGTAAACAAACAGCCTGATGGTAAAACGGCGAATATGTCCTTCTTAAAAATGAATGAGCATAGAGCCTCTTCCTGCTCACGTTTCAACCAAAACCTCAAGTCCAATCCTTCCAAAGCTGATTCCAAAGCTGAGTCAAACGAGAACTGTTCAATAGTTGTTGCCATCTTCCTTGTTATGCTTTCTCCAGCATCACAAAGCTTTCTCATCCCGCCCTCAAAACCCCGCCCGCTTTGCATTCTAGGGCATTGATCAAGGCTAGACAACTTGCAGGCAAGATTATTTTGGCAGCTGGCGGGTGGGGCTAGTTTACTAGGAAAATTTAACCACAGACTTAGAAGAGGTTGTGATCCTGGAGAACTTTGTGGCATAAGACAGCCAGTAACTTCTGGCTTTGGCATCCTTCAACTGCAACTACTAAAATGTATATGAGGGGAAAACCGGAAGTTCCTGACCTTGTTCAGCAGTTCCAAGGCAAATACTGTGATGCAATGGGAAAAAAATGTTACAGAAAATTGAAAAACCTGAAAACACTGAAAAATATTTAAAAAACTCAATCAAAATAAATTAAAACAATAGATAGAGAGTATAGAGTATTTGGACATTCACAGACTTCAGGTAGACAGAAATACCAAAGTTTGAACAGTTGATTTTCATATTTCCCAATTAATCAAATAATCAAAATTCACTCTAACACTTTAGTCATTCTGAAGCCAGTTCTTAGTAGGTATGCTCTACTCTTTAAAGGTATATAGGACTATCTTTTTTTTGCAGGTGGATCATCTAAATAAGTGGTCCTCCTAATTGTCAATCATTCTGATGATATGTTTATGTAAGGCTGTCCTACGTGCTCATCCCCAGCTAGCTATATTTGTTCGGGTCATGCGCACTTTCAGGTGTAGATTTGTGGTGAGCTATATTTTCATCCTGTCAAGCTCGCCTTTCTCACTCTCAGTTCTTTGAAAATGGCAGAGGGTCATAAGAGAAAAAGTGTCTATGAGGTGCATTGGTAGAAGAAAAGGCTCCACTCAACAGGTAAAGTTTGGCTGTTTGGAGAAATCCATTTCACATCACTGCTAGTTAATGTTATCTACCTCTATATTGTAACTTTCCAGAGAAAATAAGATAATATTTATTTATTTTGTTCAAATTTTCACTGCAGCATACACACACAGATACTAGCATGTCTTGATTTGAATGAAGTTCTCACAGGTAACGGAAGTAGGAATCCAAAAATCCAACATAAAACTGCAAAACAAACCAGAACCATAGACACATCAGGGAAAACAAGCACAAGGAACCAGGGAAAGACAAAGAACTAGCACCGAGGAACTGCACAGGGAGAGTATATATGGAAGACTGAACAAAGCCAGGACAAATAAGCTGATTGAGAGCAGGTGTGAACAGAGGATTCTAGAAGGGAGGTAGGGAAAAGGAGAACAACACAATAGGGCAACAAAGAAAAGCTGAATACTGAGAAGAAAATGAACAGAACCAAAACCGTGACAGTTCAACCCTTTTAAAGTCCTGCCGTGACAGGTCAGCAAATAGACAGCCATGGCCAGTGGTTCTACAGCTGCCTCCACCTCTCTGCTCTCAGCTAGTGCTGGCTTTTCTTCCCCACCCTGACCTTATCTTCCTGGGACTCTAACCCTCCATTTAAGCATTCCCGCGGAGGGTCCACCACATTAAGGGCCATCCCAAACTACATAATGGGTAGAGTGAGCGGACTGTTCAGCCCTTAAATAGCAAGTCTGTATCAGTGCGGACTTGCATGAATCCTGCAGCCAATGTAACGGCAAATTAATAGTGGAGTAAACACTGCCACCTAAATGTAAGATCCGCTGGGTTGCTTTAATTTCTTCACACCTAGAGAAAATCAAAGGTTAGATAAAAGAAAAAAATGTAATTGATTCCAAAGGGTAAGGTCCTCTTTTATATAGTTTTGTTTGACAATATAAATTAATTTTAAAGAAAGGGACAAATGTTTGATTCCATATCAACTTGCGCCACAGACCTACAGCAATGCACATTGGGCGGCACTGTGTTGCCATAGCAATGAATGGTTTATTTTTCTTTTTGGAGGGAAGAGGGTGTCCCTTTCTCATTTATACCTCCCACCTTCAACCAAGGTGCCCTCCACAGAGCCAAGCCTGACTTAATTGACAGTGACACTCAATAGTTTAGAAGTAGTGCTCAGGGGGCGGTTTGGGATTGGGATTTGGAAACAGACCGGCTATGATATTTTGTCTTCATGGAACACAGGTTAAGTCCAATGCCAGCCAAAATCAATCCAATGCAAGCTGAAGTATCCAAGTCCAAAGTACAAACAGAGTTAAAATCAAACAAACAGTAAAAACACTGGAAGACAAATATAGAATTGAGTTTAAACAATGTGTATAAAATATTAGGAGTTTCCTAAAAATGTTCAACGATTCTAACTTTAAAACCAAACTAATATTTGATAAAACCTAAATAATGTAAATATTTGTGCTGCTCTGCTCATGTGTTTATTTATACATAATTTAGGTGTAATAATGGTTTTGAATTGTAAAGTTTAGTTTATCTTGTCGATATATATGATTTTAAATTAAAAGCCATTTATTGCCTTTAAATAATTAGTCCAAAACTCCCAACACCAATATATTCCTTTTGTGAGGGTTTACTTTTGATTATGTTTGCCTGGTCCTTATTAGCAAAGACTGGGCACAGGAATATGAAATAAATAGCTTGTAATATTTAATAAAAATATGTATAATGGCTCATATGTTTGATTCGATGGCTCTTATGTTATGATTCGACAAAGTAGCGAATGGTGTGACCCAAATCACTCTTTGAAGACTATAGTGGCAGTTTCGGGAAATGAAGGAAACAAATATATGTATTGGGCAATTGTAAGGCCATGTATGGGTAAGGGGAAAAAACCTTAAAAACGTGCTCAAGGTACCTTTAACATCCATCTCTTACACCCACCCACATATTAAACACCAAACTTTTTTACTGACAAAGGATTAAAAGGGGTTTTAGTTGGTGCCAACAAAGGACATAATTGATATTCTCCTTTATAACCGAAGTGACCTATCAGCAGAGCCAAAACTGAAAAGACCTGGAGTTGAGGTAGAGGAACAAAAACCTTTTCAAAGTGCTAGCTCTGGTATCATTAAACAGGCATTTTTCATCTTTCACCAACTTTACATTGACAAGACATTTTTCAGCCTGGACTGTAGAGGGGAGAAATGCTACTTTGATGGGCTTATAATGGGACCATGCATTGTTCTACGGGCCCATTGCACTAGAGCTATTCACATTCTGAACAATGTGGGGATATAATGATGGATTATTGCTGAAGAATTCATATTACAGGATTGACTTGCTTAATTACTAGTGTAGCAATATGTTTGGTCATCATCTTTTTTTTTTTCCATAATGATGAAGTTAGGCTTACTTTTTTATACATTTTATCAAAAGGGTCATGTTTAGGTGACTGATACAACCATGCAAGCTAAATATGACTTTTTTTTAAAGCATCTGCATGTTCATAATTAAAGCCATTAAATTAAAGGCATTGAAGACACAGTGGAGGGAGCGGACTTAAAAGGTACTGCTACTTTAACTGAATGCTGAAATAATGCTAACAGAAGTTGGCACAAGAAAACATGTAGTGCAGTAAAATGACACATTATATTTCCTCACCATAACAATCAGCAGATATGGTTAGGACACTTCAATCTGCCCTCGTAGTTTTTGGACTGTAATATTATTTTCTCAAAACTTGATAAAGAAAGAGTCTACAATCTTCTGGCAATATTTCTCCTTAAATAAGCATTGCATAAGGATCCCATTTATATTATTTTCAAAGTATATATCGAGAGAACTCCTGCTGAGTTGTTTGCTAACCTTATACTGTGGGTTAATGCGTGTTTGAGTTTCAACTTAGTAATGGCTGAGTGTTTATATAGCACCTTTCAAATGTTGAAAACCACAAAGTGATTTATAATTTAAAAAAACAGCCGACAAAGCTATGCTAAGCATTGCTCTCATTGCCAGACTGAGAGCGGACAGAAGGTCACATGACAGCGGGAGAAAGGAAACTTCTCTGTTGCTCTCATTTTGAATGCTGCTGTCGAGAAAAGAAATGCACAGATTTTAATAACAAACCAAAGTGTAAAACAATTTAAATAACAATGCTGCCAAAGATTTAGCACTAAATGTTTAATAGAAGCTACACCAAATATGCAGACGGGTCTTCTGGGGGAGCAGTCGATTACAGACAGAAACTTAACTACAAGAGGTGTGATGCCATCAAAGACTATTTCCATCAATCCCTTTAAAATGTCCACATCACGATCTAAAGCTTTTGCCTCAGACCAGTTTGACAATTCTAGCCCCTGATATTTGGAACTTTGAGCTAAAGAACATACAAGTGGAATCAATGCTACGAAAACACAAATATTGGACAGCAAGGATGCCTATGAGAGCCAATGCAGAACACATGATGCTTTTTAAATACCTATTGTGAATCTGGCTTTTATATTCTTGCTTTAAACACTGGCATCACCCATGTATAAACCATTATACAGCATTTACTGTACCTGTGTTTTCTTTCCTTTTTTGTTATTTTATTTTGATGTTATTGCAGTTATTCACCACATTGCTCCTTTCAGAACATTATTGTAACATAAAACATCAGAATACCAACCAATAAACAATACAAAACAAAAAATTAAAACACTTGGACGCCACATGACAAAAGAGAGAGGTAATAGGTAATGTTTCAGACGAAATATGAGCAAAAAAGCATAATAAAGCTGTCACATTCTGTCAAAATTCTCTCAAATTTATCAGATGCAAGTTTAATAAGTCAATATATCTATAAGACGTACATCATGCCTCAAACCAGTTCTCCTAATTATTGTCTTATAATTCTGATTTTCTTTTTATTTTCTGTAGCATCTAATTCAAAGTAGAGTGTTTTCAATGTTAAAGGAAGATCCATTTGAAGGATTTTTGTCCATACATTGTTTCAGAATCCTCCAGTAATTCTCAATAACAGAAGGTTGTAATAAAATGTGAACATGGTTTGCAAATATTTCCGCATATCTGATTTCCATCATTGTAATTTAAGACTATTGTTCAGGGATTGGTCATGATGTGGGGCACTGCTTTGTATTCTGATTGACAGCCAGTGCAGCTCTGTGATAGTTAATACAGCTCTGGTGTCTTAGCATTCAGGAAAACCGTCTGTAGTGACTGGAACAACACTTCTTTTGAGTGAACTGATTCACGACAATCAGTAGATTAAAATGATTCATTTAAAATCATTCAGCTCATACAACTACAGTTTTGGTTTTATATGTAAAATTAGCTAACCTGACTCCGCCAGATGGATTTGCTCCGCATATCCATCTGGAAACTGTCGGTTGAAGTAATTTTGGGAAGGGGCGAAAATACTGGTTAGCTGATTGGCCTATGTTGGTGATAGACGGGCCAAATAAACCAATCAGATCAACGAAGCATATGACGTACTAACAGAGCGACGACGAAAACACAACCACAAGCCAGGCTACTCTTGCCGAAACCAGTCAGGAGAAGAGCAAAAACATCTTTTCCTCTGAGAAAAGCCTCCAGAGCAGTGTTTTGCTCTTCTTTCAGTGAAGAAATACACTGTAATTCCGATAAAACTTGCTCGATAGCCACGCTAACGCTAGTTTCATCGGCTGAAGCCGCCATGTTCTTCAGACTGAACTGTCGCGCTTCTCGTTGCGTCACACCTCAACCCGCCTCAAAGCCAACGCTGATTGGACGTTCGTTTGGTGAACGGCTCCAAATTTTCTTTAACGAAGAGTCTCCAGACTGATCTGCGAGTGAAACCTTGAAAGCTCGCGAGATCAGGATGGTCTCACGAGGCTAAAAATTAGCTGCTTTGGTCCCATGATGTGTTGTTTACAATTTTATTTTTATGGACTGACATAAGGAAATTATTATTTAATGCCTTATTAAAATGCATTAAAAAAGAAAAATTGATTCCAACTATGAACTAAATCAGGAAAAGATAAAAGGATTTTAGACAACTTAAGACCCATTACTTTGCTGAATACTGATTATAAACTATTCTCTAGTTGTATTGCAGGAAGACTTTAAGAAGGTATTTCCGATATAATTGGTGAAACCCAATCAGGTTCTTTAAAAGGAAGATCTATTCATAATAACATTACGCTGGTATTGGATTTAGTTGACTATAGCGATTTAATTAGTGATGATGGTTTATTTTGTTTTTATATTTCTACAAATCCTTCGATTCTGTTGAACATCCATTATCTCTAAAACTCTAACTCATTTGGATTTGGGAAAAAATTTAGGAACCAATTAAAATGCTTTTATCATAGATAAACAGCTCTGTAATATTAAGTCATGGTACATGTCACGATAGCAGGTTCAACATTAGTTGAGGTATTAGTCAGGGCTGTGGAAGTTCAACATTATTATTCATAATGGTGGCAGAGATGCTGTCAATCTTAATTAAAAACAGTTGTATATCTGGGTGAGTTATTGGATGACAAGAAAATAATAATTAGTCAACTGGCCGACAATACAACCTTTTTCTGAAAAATGAAGAACAAATTCCTTTAGCTCTTCAAAGTATAAAATCATTTTCTAAGGCTTCTGGTCTTCAATTAAATCTAAACATATGTGAACTTTTTCCCTTGAAAGACCATCCATCACAATCTTTATTTAACATTAAAATTAAAAAGGAGGTGAAATACTTGGGATTTGTCATTACAAGAAACAGGACATCTTCCGATAACATTAACATTTGGAACAATATTGAAAAATGTAAACTGATTCTTAATCAATGGTTACAGAGAGACATCTCTCTTTTTGGTAGGATTTTATTAACAAAAATGGATAGTCTTTCTCGATTTATTTACCCAGCTTACACACTTACGATATCAAACAAAATGATAAAAGCTATTAATAAACTAAATTTTAACTTTATTTTGAAGAATAGAAATCATTACATAAGTAAAAATGACATGATTAAAACTTATGAAGACAGTGGGGGAAATGCCATAGATTTTGAGATTATGAATGCGGTATTAAAACTTAAATGGTTGAAATATATATCATCTAATAATCTCTCAGTTTGGTCATGTATACCCAATTTAGTGTTCAAAAAAATAGGTGGAATTCAATTTCTTTTACAATGTATTTTTGAGATAAATAAATTACAACTTAAATTATGTGTTATTTGACATATTGTTCATCTTCCAACCATATAAATAGAGAATATATTCTCAAAGATTTCTGTGTAGAAGCAAAAAAGATGATCAGAACTAAATTCCTATCATACCCGGTACCTCCAAAAATGAAGGAAATTCAATTTAAATAATTAACAGAGTTTATCCTACTAACGAATTTCTAAGCAAAAAATTTTAATTTTGACACTGAAAACTGTTGTTTCTGTGAGGTTGAAAGTGAAAGTCTGGAACACCTTTTCTTTGATTGTACTGTAGTCCAAAGCTTTTGGCTTGATTTTCTGATGTGAATCCAATCTAAAGGAATTCAGTTACCTGATTTTACCCTAAGAGTAGCTTTATTTGGTAAAATTGCAAAAATTGAACATAATTTTGGTGTTAATATTTTGATTTTATTAGTTAAATTTTATTTACACAAATGTCGTTACTTGAAATGTAAACCAGTCATATCCCATTGGAAAAATGACACAAATTCTTATGTTAAATCTTTGAATTTGTGGGCAACAAAAAGTGCTTGGTATATTTCTTCTTTTGTAGAGTTAATTTAATCTGCTGATTTGACTCTGTTCTTGAATCTATATATAATATAATGTTGCCCTTTTTATTGTTATTATTTTATTTTTACTATTGTTATTGTTCCTACTCTTTTATATTTGATCTTCCTCTGTATTAAGATATGCTATATATGCTATGCAATGAATGCAGTTCTGTACTGGTACCTGCTGTAATGTACATTGGTTAAAAAAAATAAAAAAATTAAAAAAAAGACCTTGGGTCTATCTCAGTTGGAGCTAAGCAAGCCCCATTGTCGGGTATGCTCATTCCCCTCGACCTTTGAAGAGCACTAAGCACCACAACCTCGTCTGACACGATTTTCTGTCTGATCTGATGCAAAATTGGCCTAGAAGGTTTTCTTATGCTTACTGTTTATTTTCGGTTGTCTTCTTTTTGCTGTTATGTTCCCTGTTTTCTGTTCTTCTCATCTCATACAGATATTTATAATAAGCAAATATTTATCAGTTACTGTATATCTTCTCTGTTGATTATTGTTGCTGTTTTGTTTTAGTTTCTCTTTCTTCATGCACTCTTTCCTGTCTCTATCTCTTTCTCTCTCCTCTTCGTCCTTGTCCCCTCTTTCTTTCTCAGAAACAGCCACAGCTCTCATGAGTGCTGCTTGGGGAATCTCTCCTCCAATGCATTTCTCTTTGTTTAGTAGGTTAGCTTAATGAGGATAACTTCGGCCGTTAACTCTGAGGTACACAAGGCTAACTTTAAAAATTAGCTCAGAGTAAGGGATTGCATAGTGTGTCACAGAACGCAGTTCATCCTTACCTACTTGTGCTGATTTCAGCTATACTGCAAATGTTACTAATCAATTAATGATAATGATTTGATTCAGTTTGTTCCCGGAAATATTTTCATCAGTTAAATGAAAACTTCATGACTTTTTTCCAGACTTCTTTTAAATTTGACCTAATCAAAATGCAGAACATTAGAAATGCAGCACAGTCCAGCACAGATAGGAACATTTGTTTCCCCTTGATTATCCAGGTCGTTTTTAAAATTACCCCCCCCCCCCCCTTGAACTTTTTCAGTTTGACTCAGCAACCCCAAAAATGAAATGTAGTGCTCAAAATTACCTTTGGACAGACTTGCAAAAAAAGTTAATCTGTGCATCAACAATGTGTACATTTCTTACACTATTCCACTAACCAGCTCTTTATGTTCCATCCAACATTCATGTTAAAATTGTGGTTTTAATAAAGAAAAGTGCTGAAGAGCTTTTTCAGTCCTAAAATATATGTTTCATCCATGAGCTGCTTTTTAATAAAGAAAAGATTGCAACTATGTAAATGGTTCACCATCATTTTAAAATATTCTCTTCCCTTGTGAAGATTAGTTTGTGTAATTTTGTGAGTGCGCTGCAGCTCCTTGGAGGAATATGTTCCCTGATTGCTGGGAGAATTTTTCTAATTTTCATCACCTGATTATTCCCTATTCATGACTTAAAAAGAATAATCATACCTTTAACAGGCTAATTAAAAGCGAGTAAAACTTGTCTTTAGGATGAGCTGACAAGACTTTAGTACATGCTTCTTCAAATGTGACCACTACATGTATTGTCACACGCGTTACATCTGTAAAATCTCCTAATTTTGAATCATTAACAATAGCAAAGGGCAGTCTATACGCACTACTTTAGTAAATTATGCATATCCTGAATCAGCAAATGACTTGACTAAAGTAGAGTGATTATTTCAACACGGATTAATCTTCTCAAGTATATTAATCCAGCAAAATAAATAGACCCCTGCTGACTTCATTTAATGGCACGAAGCAGACTTCTGGCTTGGGAAATCATATTCGTTTCCATCACTGGAGTAATTAACACAGTGCATAGCAGTGAGGCATCTGCTTTGGCACGTTCTGCAGAGAACTTTCTGTTGTTGTGACAACCCACACTCGGTGCACCTACGGCAGCTTGCTAGTGCTTCTTCTCTCAGCACCTCTGCGTCAGTCAGCTGTTCAGTTGCATCCTTTAGGTGCAGACATCAGGAAAAATGATGGGGGGTGCAGAATAACAAGCCCCCAATAACCACCACTGTCTTTTAACTCATAAACATACTCCCCTTCTTTTAATGAATTTATTAGATGCAGTGGAACCATAACCATTGAGTGCCTAAAAACACAGACCCAATCTGTGTACATTCACTTACTTTTGTTACAGAAATCAAAGTCTTTCTTCTGTGTGTTGACCACCCAGAATAATTGCCTTACGCATACACACACACACACACACACACATACTCAAAGCACATAAGCATCGCTGCACAACATCACTCCCACAATCCTTTCCAGCCTCTTCCTTTTCTTTGCCTCCCAGGGAGCTATTCACCAAGTCGTTTTCCTAGTGGGAGGCTTTTAAGGGCGAACATAGCTACAGTTGCCCCACCTGTCCCTGTGTGTCTCACGTGTATGTTTGAATTTTTCAAGGTGAAATAATTCAGCTTGCTGACACATTGACAAACACACCAAGCGCTCTGAAAGGCATCATGACAACAAAATACCTACAATTATGAGATTTCATTAGGAGGTCTAAGAGATTTCTTTCACATAAGAAATAAAAATTTGAAAAGAAAAAAATGACAGCAGTTTTTAAAACAGTTTTTAATAGGAAAGAGCAGGTAGCAAACTACAAAATATCATAGGGTAAAGTTTATCATGGATGGATGGATGGATGGATGGATGGATGGATGCTGGGATGGTGGATGGATGGATGGATGGATGGATGGATGGATGGATGGATGGATGGATGGTGGATGGATGGATGTGTTGGGGAGGGAGGGAGGTCACGGCTCAGTCCAGATCATGGAATGATTGATATTTGCAAACCTTGTTTTCCGCGATCACAAAATTACGAAAAGCTTTTTCCCCTTTGCTTTTTCAATATATATATATATATATGGAATGTTGTTTTGGATGCGCCAAGCCATGAAATGCTTGTTTTCAATGGCATCTTTTTCAAAGCAACTTTTGCTGGGTGAGGGGAGGAAGGTACAACTGTGACCAATTCTATTGGACTGAATTTCGGAGGCTGACATCACTGGTCAGCCTGAAATGTATCATTGTAGAATTAAAAGAAATCTCTATTTATGAATCTGACAGTTCTTTGGTGCTCGGACCCCGGCAGATAATATGGAAGCTGAAAACAGTGGTGAGCGTGGAGGGCTATTGAAAGATTAGGATTAGAGACGTTTTTCGCAGGATACACTGGTGACCAGGGGAGAAGCATGAGGTCGGGGTGGAGGAGAAGTAAGCCAGAATAAGCTTTAGGGCATGATGGAAGAGATGGTGGAGGCAGGTGAAAGTTCAGCTGAAGTGCCAAGATCATGACAGCTACGCCTCTAATGAATAGATACACCAACTATAAAACCTATATCCCCAATAAACTAATTAAATAAATTGCTGAAGTGAATTTCCAATATAAGACATACTTAAAAAAAAACCTTAGTTATGATTTATCTGCACAACAAAAGAAGACTTGGTTAAGCTTTGGTTTAGTTGGCTAAGGAAATGTAAAAGCTGCTGAAAATGAAAGAAAAAATAGTTTTAGCTCCAATGGAATTTAAAAAAAAAGTGTGAAATGTTTCAGGCAGTTGTGAACAGTGTTGTGGCGTTTAGCTCACACATCTATCTTCAGCCTGAAACTGTGACTCTGTGTAAACCACAGAAAGTGCCCCGACAGCTGATTTAGAGGCTGGGCTGCGTTAAATGAACCGTGCCACTAATGGGCCTCCCTGCCACAGCTTTAATGGACATACCCACAGAGCAATGGGCAGAGAGCATTTCCAACAAGCTCTGGGTGGGAGGTGGATGATCCGAGGCAGCCATGCTGGGAATGAAAGAATGGAGAGAAAAAAAGGAGGGAAAAGGTGAGTGAGATTACAGGATCTGCAGAGCACACATCCTATGGTTTTTATGGCTGCCAGCCTTTAAGCAAAACATGCCAACTCCAGAAATACGTCAATCTGTTCCGAAAAAATATACCCCGCCCACTCTCCTTTTTCCCAGTCACTGGTGACCTCTAAGAAAAATCATTTTCAGAACCCAGGAGTATTTTCCTTTGACAGGAACCATTAATCCTCACAGAGAATTTAGCTTTACCAGTAGGTTGTTTCACATGTACCTTTAAATTTGTTTAATATAACAGTTTTAATTCAAATACTGTATATATATTTAAAAAAGAGGTGCGTAGAACCGATTTAAAGGAAAACAAACTGCTGGACATTATGGACAATGCCAGCCACCATCTGCACAATGTCTTCACCACTAATGAATAGGTCCTTGGGTTTGTCAAGGCTTTTAATCATTTTTTATTTAACCTTGTAACATTTATCATATTTACTGCGCCCAATTTGCATAAATATAAGTTTATTTCATCATATATTGCTGCGGAAGGTATTTAATATTGGGAGGAGTAAGCACTTTTATTAAAACTGTTGAGTACATTGATAAACAATGTGGATTCTTGGATTTATGATTTATGTTTAGATTTTGGGGGTAGGGCACTTCATACAAAAATAGCTTTAGTTTAGTTTAGCTTAGTTTAGCCTAATCGACTAAACTGCTCTACTTGTGGGCTTAAACCCACCTAAAATTTAGTCTTATCCAGACTTTTTTAGAACAGTCCTGACACTCCCTCCTTTTACTACTGTGTTCAAGAGGAGCAATCAAAATGTAAATAGAT
This sequence comes from Cyprinodon brontotheroides, assembly GCA_018398635.1. Classification (NCBI taxonomy): domain Eukaryota; kingdom Metazoa; phylum Chordata; class Actinopteri; order Cyprinodontiformes; family Cyprinodontidae; genus Cyprinodon; species Cyprinodon brontotheroides. Next base: position 15,378 of record JAGKQL010002884.1, on the reverse strand, counting down.
GGATTTAAAGCAAATTTTAAAATTCCTGCATACACACAAAGTAGCAAAACAGATTTCAAGTTAAAAGGACCTATGAGTAGTTTAACATTTTAGCCTAAATATGTTGTTATTTTCCGATTAGGTTTAAAAATGTTGTCCTTGATAAATAATAGATTGAAAAATAATACATTATATTTTTCAATGGTTTTAATAGTTGCAACATGCTGGATTCATGTTGCTAGCGGGTGGTCAGTCAGACATTTAAAATGGATCATTTTTCTGTAATCTGCTAATTAGTATCAGCTGTGCAACTGAGTCCTGTTTAGTCACTCTCACCTAGCATGAAGCGGCCGGTGCACATTCTGCATGACCGTGACAGCAGTGGCAGGGGTAAAAGTAGAATGAAATTGTCCAATACTGCACATAGAACTCTGGCGAACGCTGATCTTCCAGCTGTGCTTGTGCAGAAATGCGCCTTTGTACGTGCTTAGCTCAGAGTCTGTGTTTTACACTCCAAACTGATGGTTCCCTTTAAGCATTATGACTCTTCCTGTTCTTTCCACCTAATGAACTATACGTGGCTAATCATCCTCTGCCAATCGTAAAAAAATATTTTGTCTAACTATAAAGATTCTATTTCTTCCAGCTCACAAGAGGTGACGTTAAACCTTCTTTAATTTCTATGAAAAGGAATCCCTAAATTTCATCCAAAGCAAATATTTCATTGCATACTGTTCAATTTTGGATTAAGAGCCAGATGAAAATGCACATAGATATTTGAATATTTTTTTTGTCTTTTCTATCCATTCAAATATGACTTAAATGTTTCCTTGTAATGAAGCCTGGGTGAAAGTTCAACTGAAAAACTGAGTTACTGTTAAAGAAAATGATTATTTTTAGTTTTTAATACAGTTAATCTTATGGCATGTGTAAAAGGTATGTTGAACACTCTCATTTTGAACATATTTCTTAATTTTGAACAAGTTTGTGAAGATAACCTTTCCTTGAACCAAATTACAGAATTTAAGTTTGTTCCTGAGAATTTATGGCAGGAAGAGGCCCCGCATTCCACAGCTATTCTGTGAGGTCTTATCTTATGTTTTCTTTAGCCAGAAGACCTTAGAATTCCTGGACGCCAGGCCGTAAATTAAGGGATGTTAAAAAACTGTTAAAAAAGATCATAACTAATAGAACTCAACTCAAGTGTCTTCTACTGCATTTTTGCACCATATATACTTATTTATTCATGAACTTCTACATCAATGCCTTTTTGCACCATTTCTCCCCTAAATTTGATCATTGCAGCACTTTATGAATGGAAATGTTCTTTTTCACTGCTAAGCTGCTGCTCATTTACTGTCGGAAAGCTGTATAAACTAAATTTTGTTTTGTATACATCTATCCATCCATCCATTATCTGACACGCTTTATCCCAAGTGGGGTCACAAGGGGTGCTGGTGCCTATTTCCAGCTGTCTACGGGCGAGAGGCGGGGTACACTGCTGTGTGGACACTGTGTATACAAAATGAATACAGAATTTGAGTTTAAAATTACCTGTTTAAGTGAACAGGATGGAAAAAATAACCAGGCAATGTTCTTTTTATCTTTTAAGAGAATTTACCGAGCTATGATTCCAGAGAACTACTCTCTGGACCTGAAGAGGTTCCCATAAACTTCTTAGATGAACCAGCAAGACTTACTCCTCTAGCACCACAAGAAGTAAAAACCTTTCACAAGAGCTGCTATAATCTTCCACAGTACCACGATTCAGTGTTTGGTGAACATCCATCACTGCGTAGTTTGAATCATCCATAAAGCAGAACTACAACGAAGAGTTATATCTGTTGAGAGGATATGACCGTTCCTCCATCCAGGATTTGTACAGGTCTAGGGTTAGGAAAAGGACAACTAACAATTTATTGCAACTTAGTCACTGACAGTTTAGGCTCTAAAGAACACCATTGCAAACAAGCTGCCAAAAGCCTCAGGCTGCCTCCATGATGAGCACAATAATCACCTCACAGCCTAAATAGTCAGAGACTTAACTGGGAAAGAAATAAACATACTACGATACCCCCCCAAAAAAATGAAAAGTTGAGACTGTATTTACCCAAACTTGTTCATACTGCTTCTTATACTGATGTTATTCCCTCTAAATGCTTTATATGAACTAAAGTTGATGCAGTATGATCAATGGAAACTGAAATCAATTGTGCACAAAAAATTACCCAATTAATTTGATTCTGATTATGTGACAGAAATAGTTTCTGCCTGGAAGAATATTATGAACATATTTAGGTTAAGCAAGCACTGACTCTTTTTTTATCAAAAAGGTCATTTTGTAGGTAGAGTATTCTGAGCTACCTGGGATAGTTTTGTGAGAAACAAAGTTATAAAATTAGGAGTAAATAATTCCTACGTTAATTAATCCCACTTTAAAAATCTGTGATTCCTTAGCCTAAAAAGAAAATAGGTATATCCTCTTCTAACTTCCCATGGTTGTAAAGGAAGTATTTATGAGAAGAGTGATGTCTGTTTTTAATCTATTTCTGCCAGCTCTGGCCCAAAAAAAACAGTCGTAACTTCTATCCCACCAACCCAGAGGCAGTATAACAGCTCTTTTTCCCTTCTGACGGGAAGATCAACAGCTTTATGGCAGCCCAATTTTAGGGCATGCCTTACCGCACTACTCATAGTTGAGCATAGAACAGTTCTGAATTTTGGCGGATTTTATATGGTGGAGCTAGAAATAAGGGTAATAAAAACCCTTTTCCAAAATAAAAAGTGAATAAGATTAAGACAAGGGTCACACAGCAGTGAATTTTAGGCCTCAAAGCAAAAGAAAAGTCCTTATGTATCGTTTCTGAAAATAAAAATCCAAATATTTGGAATCAATAAGCATTGATCCTAATATCACACTATTGATATCTCAGCAAACTAGTCTAAACTAAACCCCTCAAAGTCTCAGTGGATTATGGTCCAGAGGACAGGTGAGTGAATGATGGGTTGCTAATAAAGCAAACTGAACTTCATTAACATCACAGTAGGGACACATAATCCATGCTAAATCACATTAAACAAAATCATTCAAACTAAGAGACTTTGTATAAAATGAATATCGCCTAGAGCAGGGCTTCCCAAAGATTTTAGCCTGTCAGCCAAAAAAACCCTTAACTCTATATTTAGACAGAACAATTATTAAGTATTTATTTTCAAAATGTCATATCTATTTTTCAAACACATTTTAAAATCTGATTTAAATACCAAACACTTTAAATAACTTATTTGAAAAAAGTAATTTATTTTAGCAATTCAATAACATTCCATTATATTGTGCTGCACAGTAGCACAGTTTGTTGCACTGTTGCCTTGCAACAAGAAGGACCTGGGTTTGTTTCTTTGCATGTTCTTCCTGTCTGCCTAACCTCTGCTCTAAGTTTTTTGTGGTCAGTTTTCCAATTAATTCTCATAAATAATTGAGTCAATTTTAATTATCCTCACAGGGGCGGAGCTTTTACAGGGGGGTGGGACACCGGCCCAGGCCTACAGGGGGTCTAGATGGGAGAGAGGATTTTAAGTATCCAGCCCTTTTTAGCATCACAAGATAGCAGGCCCTCTTCTGACTGCATTCAGAGGAACATGGTATATTTCCTAAGGCAAAGCATTGACCCTGATCACCTCTTTTCCACTAAAAGCTCAATCTTTGTATTACCCAGCTAATTGGAATCCTGTCTAATTCAACATGGTCCTTTTCCATTACTCTGAAAGGCCCTGGGACAATCATGCATATCAGCAGTGAATACGTTCATGTTTTTAGTGAACGGTGAGCAGTTTTGGCTTTAACAATACAAAACACTGGGTTAAAGATGGCCGAATGGGTGGACTTAAGATAGACCATCGGTCATTGGTCTTTAAAACCCCGCGCTCTCCAAAAACCTGACTAAGCAGAGCAAAGAATTGGATGGCTTGAGAGACTAGAGCCTCTTGAAAGGAAACACAAATTAGTAGCATAATTCTGTATGGAAAAGCAAAGCGTGATTTGCAAATCCCGGGGCTTCTCAAAAGCCTCTTTTCCATTGAGCTGCAATGGAAAAGAGGCTGATGTATGTTTTAAGTCTGTGGTCCCCAACCTTTTTATCACTGCGGTCCGATCAATGCTCACCTATTTTTCCACCAACCTGGGGGGGGATTGTAGCAGACGAGCTGAGCCAAGGACGTTACGTTGCGAGTATTCATAGAGCGAAGATGAAAATGAGGAAGAATTTATCGGACTAGCATTACACGAGTTGGACGGTAAGATATCAGAGGCTACATACAGTGCAAACTTCCAAGAAAGAGAAAACGTGCACTTTATAATTACATCGGAGGCAATAAGATTGATGAGTGAGATGTGGATTATTTTAGGGTGTTTTTGTTATATTTACCGCGCATGAAAAACTACTGAAATTATTTTTAGATTACAGGTAAAGAGATTCATTAATTCCGCGGGGGAAACGAAATTACTTTAGGGTTAGGATTAAGATTCACACGATGACAACAACCTAATGAGCCTACTGGCACAACCTGTAGCCATTCTATGGGACTGATGGCCGCTTGTAGCAACCATTTATTGGGATGATAACATCCAAATCATGGCTGTCAAAATACACTTTACTGTGTAAAAGAAGACTGTATCAACATGAGGACGAACGCATGAGACAATCCACAGGTTCACGATTTTATCCTTAATCCTCATCTGCTGCCAAAAGATTTCACCTAGATAAATATATTAATCTACGGTAACATCTATTGCAAGCAGTTTTGATATGTACTAGTTTTATTCCTGATATCTGAAAAAAAAAAAATTCTTTTTCTGAACAACCATTTCAAACAAAATGACATTCTCCACATCTAGAACACAGATTCTGGATGTCTATAAATTAATTTCAGATAATATTCCTAATATTACTGGTCTGAGAATTTGTATTGTTTTACCTATGAAAAACTTCGTATTTAAAGATATCATAAATACATTTTTCATTCAAGCTGTAATAAATGTCCAAACGGCCACTTAAAAGGTGTAAAAACATTCCTAGATGTGGATTATAAAACTTTTAATTTTTACTAGTAGAATTTTGATTTTTGAATGTCCTAAAATTCAGTTTCTGCTACAAAAATCTAATTTAGAAAATATATTATTAGTTATATCCAGAAGTGTGATTTTGATCAAGAATAATCTTATTTTAGTGATCTACAAATGGAACAGAGAAGAGTGCTTTTAATAAATGTAACAACGGCCTGCCATAACCCACTTCATGTAAATGTATGCATTGATCTTCTCCTTCGCCATCTTCTTCTTCTTTGTAGCTGTAGCACTGTTTCTCTGTTATTTAAAGACATTCTACTTTTTTATTTTATTGTTTTGCATTTCTTCATTAAAATATTCAGTTCCAGTGCGGTGAAATAGGCACTTTCTGTTGCCCGTTGTCATGGTGACTCATCAAATCGGTTTTCCATTGACGAATGGCTTTTCCTACTTGTTGCGTAGCTCGCCTAACTCAGAGTGGACCTACTAAAATTGATTGAAGTAATTTATAGCAGCCATTTTGTAACTGAACAGTCAAAGTTCCCGACTTTAGGCTAGATCAATTTAGAGTTCCAGATTTGAATCTGAATTCGCTAAACATGCTTCATGAAACGAACCCCAGAACAAGGAGGAACACGTAGGTTAAGGAGGGAATGAATAAAATCCGACAGACAGTACCTGTAGAGGAGGAGTATAAATGCCAAACAGAACAAAGAATGGAGTAATCACCTGATTGGGGAAGGTGTGGACAGAAGGAACTAGAAGGGAGCTAGGGGGAAGGAGACTGGCAAAAGGGGGCAACAGAGAGTAAACAAGAAATAGATAAGAACTCAAACGCAACTACAAAAACAACTAGAATGACACAAAATGTAAATGACACCAATTACATAAAAAACACAGAATGACATAAATCAATGACACCTTTCAAGCCTCCAAAAGGTTTGAGTACAGAAACACACATGTGTCTACTAACATTTCTACTTGAGGTACCCCAATCACTTCGTTGAATCCTAGTTACCTTAGGAAACAATCATGGTGCATGATGAATTTCCTTAGCCACGCATACAATTTTATTAACATTAACGGAACCATCTGCCATGAAGTTGGCACTGATGGCTGGACTTGGCTCTTTTCTCACATCTCCTTAGCTCCGCCCACCACTCATTGTCGCTCATCAGGTCTACCAGTTACTGCTTCTATTTAAGCTGCACGTTCCCAGCCAATTGGTGCCTGATTATTTACTATACAGCTATACAGTGGGTTACTAATTTCCTGATCCTGAAAAGTTTTTGCCTTTTGACTTCCAAGTTTTGTTTTGCACCTGTTTCTGTTCTGTTAGCCTGATCTGTTTTTGGACTGATTCCTGCATTTTGACCTCAGTGTGGATTGTCCTTCTGACACTATCTCCTTCAAGTTTTTAATGATTTAAATCAACAGTTTCAGTCCAGTCTTCCAAGCATTTTTCCTTGGAGTTAACCATAGTTGTCAAAAAGAAAATGAGTTCAACTATCATTACCTGGTAAGAACCAGTTTGGTCCTGACATTTTACTTTTAACTGACAAGAGTGATATCAGATGCCCTGTCCTTGTAAAACTCCACCCCAAACGCTTAATGATAAGATAACTGAAATGACAATAGCAGTTCATCTTTAAAAGAGCCCATCACAGTGCAAGAGATTTTTTGTGAAAAACTTACAATTTCATTAAGCTAGTATAATATCTGATTATAGTTTTCCATGATGTAGAACTGATTCAAATTGCCAAGAGAAAAACTAAGGCAGTCAGATTAAAAAACGGTATGTAACTAAAAAATGTATCATGAATTCTCTATGCAAAGATGTTCTGAAATTAACACACTATGAGTGCAGCCAGTGAAATTAATATGTTAATCTTCATTTTAAATCTAATCTTATTGCTGTGACTGTTTAGTTCTCTAATTCCAAACGGAAATTAAATGTCATTTTAAGAAATTATAAAGGTTTCTTCAAAGAGTTGTTTAAGAGGCTGTTTCCATTAGTAGTCAGGATATCATGTAATGCTTAGTTTTGCAGCAGAGCTAAAGAAGACTGACTGACTGAAGACACAATTGTTGTATCACAAGGATAGGCGAAGATGACACTATAGGACACTGTAGAGTGAATATTGTTCCATTATTATTGCAAGAAATTAATACAATTGGTAAATAGAAAAGTGAAGAAAATGGTTTGGAAGGTAAGTTTGCTGTGCTCATATTTTATTTTGTTCAGCAGGATGTTGCTGGCAGTAAACAGAACTGGGTGGAGCTATGCAATCAGCTAATTTTTCACAGTTTAAAGAAGAATGCTGCCTAGGCTTTCTTCACAACTTTTTCTTTAACCTCAGTTCAGCAAATTAGGTTCTAGGAATTGCATTCTTTTACGATTATGTTTCAAAGATCACATTTTCTTCACCTAAAGACCAATACAATGTTATTCCTCACATCCACGAAGAACTATGGAATGGCACTAGAGAAATCATGAAAAGAATGTAATTAGAAAACAAAACAGGGAGTGTTGGCCTAGTGGTTAGGGCAGTGTGCTGTGCTCTGAAGGTTTCAATAAACCAGTTCAATCCCAACAGCCTGCACTCTGGGTCCTTGCGCAAGATCCTTAACCCAAACTGCTCCCTGGGCACCGCACAATGGCAGCCCACTGCTCCCCAAGGGGATGGTTAAATGCAGAGATACATTTCTTCAGTGAGAGATCAAAAAAGTTAACAATTGTCAAAAATGTTAAAAAAACAAAACAAAAAAAACTCTTAGAACAATATAGTAAAGGGTAGTCATTAGAGTTGGGTAAATGTTACAGCATAGTAAGCAAAGTATTTACCTCCTAGCTTAGACAAAGTATCAGTAACCATATCATATTATGCCTTGGTGCTTGAGTGTTGGTTCGTCCTGAAATGAGTAAACAGACCAAGATCATGGCAATTTATTTCATTTTGTCTTCCTTAACCACTCCTAATTGGGGGGGGGTATAATAACCTATTGGGTTATTCCAGGACAGTAGGAAAATGTACAAAATTGAGTCTGTAATTGCTTGAAGAAGCAACATTTATTAAAATGAGGTCATTTTTTAGTGTTATTTGATTATAATCTTCATCCCTGTCCTCTTTAAAGAGTGCATTAGTTCTCTGTCTGGATGAACAATTGATTTCTGTTGTTGCATATTTGTAAAAAAAATAGTAATCTTGTCAAAAAACATTTGTTTACACAAAAAGTATTTGAGACTACCTATATTATAAGCAATTAGGTGATGTCAGTTGCCAAGAGGTTTATTTTAATCAAGATCAGACATACCATGAATTGTACACGTTGTTGGGAGCTGGAGAAATTCCACCTTTCTCCAGCAGAGTCCGCC
>JAGKQL010002882.1:16499-30106 GCA_018398635.1 Cyprinodon brontotheroides | reverse complement strand
AGTTGACTGTTGGATCAGGATAGCCATGTCAGCTTTGAAGCTATCACGTTGTTTAGTGAAAAGAGCCTCAAGGTCGGTCCTGGTGACTGGGTCGAAGTGGCCTCCGCTGCGGCGCTTCTGCCCCCCCGGTGTGGGAGTTCAGGTGCGGCTGCGGTGGCCATGCTGGCTAGCTTAGCTGAGACGCTAGCTGCCCGAGTTGTTACTGCCGGCTGAGGGTTAGAGTTTGAGGAGCTCATAACGTCGCAATGTACCTTCTTACATAAGATTGAGCAATGCACGAGTCAGTCCAAGGAAAAGCACAGTTAAACTGGTAGACTTGAAAGGTAAATGAAAAGTTCGGCTGGAGCTCCCTGCTCTCACGTCTGCTCTCTACGTCATCAAACCGGAAGCTATTTGTTTAGTTTTCTGACCGTCATGCTAATCCGGGTTAGTGTTTGTAGCTGAGAGAGAGAGACAGAGATACTGACAGAGATACTTGGCGGCTGTGGGATTGACGCTCTCCATCGCACGCCCTCTGCTGCTGTGGATTGGTTGTTTTGACTCGCCCCGAGAATTATTCTTCCAGATTGAAATACAGGCAGGCATGCAGAACCAATTGAAGCCAGTTTTTTCACAGGCATAGGGATGCCAGTTTCTGCGCAGCGAGCCAATCACAAACAAAGTGATTTTTAAAAACTTATTAGACTTCAGCTTTAGCGGATTAGAAACCCACTGCGCAGGTAATAGGACATTAAATTAACAAAGAAGGAGTTATGCAGCACAACATGAAGACTTAAAATGAAAGAAGCAAAATTTTCACCTAATCGGCTTAGTGATTCCCATCTACATGTCATCAGTGCCACAGACTGTTGGGAGCTGGATACACTTGGCATGACGGCGCCTTGTCTGGATGGATAATCGTCTCATCAAGATGGCCTCTCGATCAAGTCGATGCATTGATTTCCCAGCGATGCCTTTTTGCGAAATATGTATTGATTATGATGAATTGAACATACGCCAAAATTGCCGCAAGCAGTACAACAAAATGTTTTATGCGGATGGCTATAAGAGAATAATAGATGTAGCTTTTTGAATCAACAGCAACAATATCTACTAATTTCACAAGGGGTTAATAATAATTCAAATAAAGTTATTTAATGTGAGGGATACGGATAACACAACAATTCTTACTTTGAATATTTATGCCCCTGGATCTGATTATGGCCCAGCATGATTTTGTAGCCAGCATTTGGATGAAATTCACGCTTGATTTCATTACCAAAGCGTCCCCAATCCTTCATCATTAATTGTCTGATTTTCTCGTTAAAGAAAGCACATTACATAATATTTACATGATTTTAAATTGTAAATATATAAAAAGAATACATGCAAGAAATTACAACTTGGTTGATATGGTTAAGGACTTCGAATTTATTGATAAATAAGAATATGGAAATCGAATTATATTTTGGATAGCACTAAATCATGGCCAGTTGTGTTCAAATAACAAACCATGGTCAAAGTGGTATACATTCAGGTTAAATAGTCTTACATACAAGTGTTTGGTATGATGAAGCAAACACCACTTAGTAAAACCAACCAGTTGAACCTAAGTAAGCAGAAGAACAGAATCCCCCATTGTGAGCAAATGCAAGGGATTCCCATTTAATTGTTTCATTGCTACAAGTGTCCTACACTGTCAAGCTGACTTTATTCTTGATTTATACTCCACATAACAAAAAGCCATTCGCAAAGATGACTTCCATTGGTTTCAGCTGTTAGGTTGTCAATATTACGCTCTAAATATTAACTGTACGGATGATGTATAAAATAAAAAGGCATGCAGAGCTTTGTTTATTATTCCCACCACTTACCACAACTAGATAACAATGTGGCTAATGTGGCTATGTTAGCTGTGGCAACTCATGAAATGACGGTTAAACAGGATGGAATTTACGTGTAGTTGTTTAACTTACCTTAAATTCTCTTGGGCTAATCTCCTCTGGATTGTCCTAGAGGAGACATCACCACCAATCTGATATTGTCGGTTGGGATAACCAGCCACTTTTCATGCAGTGTGGTGAGTATTTCCCCAGGAACATCCAAAGGTGGGACGTCCTGCCCTCATGCTTGAAGATCGGACATCTTTAAGAAGCACAATATACTATTTTACCCTAGGAATATCAAGTAATATATATCATATCATATCTCGTCAGCAAAATGAACTTACCATCAACTGGATGTCGGCCCAAAGAAGTGCGACTGGCTGTTCCTGGCCTTGGTTCCTGTTGTGCTGTTAATTTTTACAAAAATGGATTAGGATATAAAGCTTTGGAAATAGATCCGCAACCATAGTATATCAGTTGTGCAGTGCAGCACTCTTTTGCTTTGTGTGACTCTCTGTACATTTACTTGCAAACCCAGACATTAATCAAGAATCAATTGAAGGTCCGTGTACCTTCAGGCAGTTCGTTTTTTTCCCTAAAAACCAAAAACGGAAGCTACTTCCGTTTTTCGTTTAGAAATCAAAAACGGAAAACCAAGCCGTTTTTCCTTTTCTGTCACCTACAATTTAGAAAAGAAAAAACAAAAAAACGTAATGAAAAAACCAGCCCGTTTTTGGATTTCAGCTTAATTCGACAAAGATTCGGTTTCACGGCTGGCCCCGGAGCTATGGAAAGATTTCCAAAATAAAAGCATAGATAAACGCGTAACATAATGCAAGCCTGAAGAAAAAAACAATGAAGCGTAGAGATGTCTTTTGAATAAAAAGAGGACGTTTTTACGTTACAACATGATAGTTTATTGTAGAGACCTAAATTAAACAAAAAATATGTATAAAGCTTGATAACTTACAAGTACCCGTAGTCCTCTGTGCCAGACTGCGAGTGGCTGTTCAGGTAGCAGTCGAAGTTGAAGCTGTTTTTTCAAAAGTAAAAGTTAAACAAATCTCAAAGGACCATAAAACATGTCGGATATTAAACTTACAGCGTTCTAGTTCATCAATTCGATCGGCAGCTTCCCTAAGAAGAACCGATACAGAACGTGCTGCACCCTCTGTGTTCGCCATTTCTAGACTGCTTTTCGGAGGGAAAGTCCACAGGAACTGAGCGCTGCAGTTGCATCTAACCAACCAATAGGCTGCCATTGTAGCCTGAAGACACCGCCCCTCATTATCATATTAAAGCAGAAGCGAAGAGGGGAAAATAGAATGTGATAAATTTAAAAATAAGGAAATACTTAATGAATAAGGGAAATTGGAAAATGGGAAAATTAAAAATTTTTTCAAACAAATGGTAAATGAAAAATAGATAAAAAAGAAAAATTGGGTAAATAAAAAAAGGGATATATAGAAATTGATTAATGAAACCGGGAAATAGGAAATCGGGTTAATGGAAAAAGGAAATTGAACAGTGGTTAAATTAAAAGATAGATTAATGAAAAATGGGTAAAATTGCATAAAGAGATTAATGAAAAATGGGTAAATGAAAAATAGATAAAAGAAAATGGGTAAGTAAAAAAAGGGATATATGAGAAATTGATTAATGAAACTGGGAAATAGAAAATCGGGTTAATGGAAAAAGGAAATTGAAAAATGGTTAAATTAAAACAGCTGAGGAATGAAAAAGCAGATAAAACAGAACCTGAGAAATTCTGTCAAATCTGAATTGTAAATAGAGTGAATAGATATAAACAGAAATTATAATAGATAATCTGAAAAATAAATAAAAAAAAAAATGGCTTTTAATGAAAAAGGGAAATTGAAAAGTGGTAAATGAAAATTAGATTAACCCTCCTGTCGCCCTTTTTGGGTCAATTTGACCCCATTCACGCTGTTTATCATTCAAAAAATAGTAGTTAACTTTTTTTTTTGCTTCATACTTCAACTTTTCCTAGTTTGATGGCGACAACTGGTAAAGCATAAAATTTTTGTGATGTTATTTTTTTAATGTGCGAAACACCATATTACACGCATTGAGTATCCTCTGGGGTCAATTTGCTCTGCAAGCTGTTTTAGCTGCTAAAACTTGCAAGGGATTCTAACATGACCTGCACCTGCAGGTGCAGAGTGGATACATTTTAGTTGATATTTGAGGCTGATCCATATGGGGATCTGTGTGAACTTCTGAATCTCATTACACCTGCCAAAGCAGAACTGATTTTTTCCCGCCTTGCGGAAGCGCGGTTTATTCCGCCAACGCCATTGGTAGTTCATATGCCAAATCAGGGAGGAGCAAACATAAGCTTGCACTACAGTCCTCTATCCACCATTCCACTTGCTTTGAGTATACAGCAATCTGCACACTCTCTCTTTGAAAATGTCTTCTGAAGTGTTGGTTTACCGCTCAAAGAGGTTTTGGAGCAGCTCTTTGACAGTGAAAGTGACTTAGAGGAGACTGTCTCTGAGACTGATCATTGTGTTGAGGAGGACCCTGATTTTGAGGAATTCTCATCTGATATGAACAGCAGATGCGACCCTCCGCGTATTGCCCTCAACCACCAGGTGATTACAATAATTTCTTCCAACAATGGACAAATAGAGATGGTCCCTTTCCCCACTGAAAACAGCAGGGTAGATATAGCGCAAGCAATATACCAAAATGTTCCAGGACCCAAGTACCAGATAGCAGTCAGCCATGTTGATGACATCAAGTCACTCATTCGAGCTCTTCATAACACCATCAATCAAAAATATTGTGCTTGGGATGACAAATTTAGAGGGAAAGCGTGTTTATGGGGACAGTTGGAAAGACTTGGATGTAGTTGACTTGGAAGCCTACATTGGCTTGCTAATTTTGGCAGGAGTTTATAAGTCAAAAGGTGAAGCAACAGCAAGTCTTTGGAATGCTGAGACTGGAAGGGCAATATTTCCAGCCACCATGTCTCTGAAGGCATTCCACATTTTGTCTCGTGTCATACGCTTTGATGACAAACAAACAAGGCAGGGCCGTCGAGAACGTGACAAACTTGCTGCAGTAAGGGATGTGTGGGACAAGTGGGTGCAGCGTTTACCCCTGCTTTATAATCCAGGAGCTCACGTGACTGTCGATGAGTGCCTGGTTGCGTTTCGTGGGCGCTGCCCATTCAGACAGTATATGCCTAGCAAACCTGCTAAATATGGCATCAAAATATGGGCAGCATGTGATGCACAGTCCAGCTTTGCCTGGAACATGCAGGTGTACACGGGCAAATCTCTTGTGGCGAAGCACCAGAAAAAAATCAGGGCACAAGGGTTGTGCTTGATATGGCTGAAGGACTGCATGGGCATAATATTACATGTGATAATTTTTTCACGTCTTACGCCCTGGGTGAGGAACTGCTCAAAAGGCAGGTTACGATGTTGGGGACGGTGAGAAAGAACAAGCCAGAGCTTCCCTCTGAACTCCTTGCTGTCAAGAGCAGGAAGGTAACATCTTCCATGTTTGCCTTCACTGAGAAAGCAACTCTGGTCTCCTACTGTCCCAAGAAAGGGAAAAATGTCCTGCTGCTCAGCACCATGCACAAAGATGCTGCCCTGAGCAGCAGAGAAGACAAAAAGCCACAAATGGTGCTGGACTACAATAAAACAAAGGGAGGGGTGGACAATTTAGACAAGGTCACAGCCACATACAGCTGTCGACGCATGACTGCCCGTTGGCCCCTTGTCATCTTCTTCCACATCATTGATGTGAGTGCATATAATGCGTTCGTGATTTGGTGTGAGATAAACAAAGACTGGAATAGGGGAAAACTCAGCCGAAGGAGGCTTTTCCTGGAGGAGCTTGGCAATGCACTGGTCAGGCCTCAAATTGAGAGAAGACAGAGCCTTCCAAGAGCATCACCAGTTGCTGCAGCTATTGTGAGGGACATACAGAGGGAGAAAAACACCCCAACTCCTCCAGTGGCACAAACTGCAGGCAAGAAACGTGGCAGGTGTCAGGTCTGTCCCAACCAAAACGACTGCAAGACCAGCATGACCTGTTCAAAATGCAAAAAGTATATGTCTGCAAGGAGCATGCACACACACTCTGCACATCCTGTGTACAGTAGTGCAGACTAAACGCTTGAGCTACTGTGGCATGAACTGTTCCACGTTTTAGCTACTGACATTGTCACACTGTTCAAAATGGATGGATTTTCATGTTGTTTCTCTCTAAAAACTGTTCCATGTTCTAACTACTACGTGACATGTTCTCATTATCCATTTTCTGTCACACAAATGAATAAAAAAAAAACAAACAAAAAAAACAGAAAAAACAACCAAAAAAAATCATAAAAAAACAAAAACAAGCAAAAAAAACTCTATAACTCTGCCACTGCCGGTCCCAAGCCCGGATAACAAAAGAGGAGGGGTGAGTAAGATCCTACAGTAACTAGCAACAAATATATTACAACAAAATAGATAAAAATAGGTAAATAAATATGTTTATGAGAGGAAAGGGGAAGTCACCAACATTAATCAATATGGTTAATTTGGTGAGAGTCATGAATGTGCTCAAAACCTGTAAATTTGAGAAGATTTGTATAAAAAATCAAAATAAACTCATTTTCATTTAAAGGTTTGGCCTGATGGTGGCGCTAGAGGGAAGGTCAACTCACTGATTTTCAAGGGGTTATTTATGTATTCAACAAATAAACAAAGTGCCTGTCACAAAAACTTGGTCAACAATATTCTGTAAATCATTTTCTGGAGGTAAATATCCCTGGGGTCAAATTGACCCCAAGGACCAAATTTGTTACTATATTTGAGGACGATAGGAGGGTTAATGAAAAATGGGTAAATGGATAAAGGGATAAATCACAAATAGATAAATGAAAAGAGAAATTGGGAAATTGACAGTAATGTGAAAAATAAATAAATAAAAAATTGGTTTAATGAAAAAGCTAAATTATTTATTTAACACATTTTTTATTTATTTCACTCATTTTCTTCATTTTTTGATTTATTTTACTCATTTTGTATTTATTTCACCCATTTATTTATTTATTTATTTATTTATTTATTTACAGCAATTAATTATTCATATAAATACAGGAGAAAATGAGAAGGGAAAATGATGTCTCTGCAAGTCATCTAGGAATCTTCTATGTCATTACAGTTAATGATAATAATAATGATAATAATAATAAAAATTACAAAAATAGTATAACAATACGCCTGTTATTATCAGAGTAAGATATTGATGCAGCCCAGGACAGAAGTGGCCTTCCTCACCAGCTTATTCAGTCTCTTTCTGTCCCGCTCTGAGCTGCCAGGGTCCCAGCAGACAACAGCGTAGAGGAGGGCTGAGGCCACCACAGAGTCATAAAAAGATTTTAAGGAGGGTGCCTGCTGACTCCAAAGGCCCTCGAGACTCAGGAGTTGGAGGCGGCTCTGGCCCTGGGGCATACAGAGCGTCAGTGTTATGAGTCCAGTCCAGTTTATTATTGACGTGAACACCCAGGTATTTGAAACTCTCCACAGTTTACATTACAGTGAACCCTTGCTATAACAGCGGTTCACTTTTCACGGTCTCGCTGCGCTTCACGGAGTTGCATCATGCATTGTTAAACTTTATTGTCAAACATAATCAATGGTGGCGCCTGTCGGTTTATAAGGATCTTTTTGGCCCAGAAGAAAAAGAGCGACTTAACAACTACCGATAACTTCTTCTCTCAAAAACATACATGCACCGCAGGCTTTAGAAGAAAAAAACGCCACAGAGCAATCAGGATGCAGCGGCTCCGTCAGAAGTCACTATTTGTCCCACTGTACTTTGTATTTTTTTTCAAAATCATTTTTCATTTTCTCCCCTTCCAATCCGTCACGGCGGTGCTGATCCCCGCAATATTAACTCTTCATTTAGTATTGATGATTCAAATTATTACTTATTTATTTATAACTATATTATTTTACAGTCCAGTACAGTAGTTAACAACGTTTATACCATACTTTTATTTGTTAAACAAATGCTTGGGCCTGTAAAAACCTAAAGTATTTGTTCGTTGATTTCCTCAATGTTGTATGGGAGTATTTCCATTGCATGATAACTCAAAAAAAAAAAAAAAGGTTTCTATTTCACGTATTTCACCTATCGCTGGGTTCTTTTTGGAACGTAACCTCCGCGATAAACGAGGGTTCACTGTATTTAAAATTGGAATACTCCGGATTAGCTCACTGACTTTTGGGTCGATCACAAGCCATCCCCTGACAACAGTTTGTGAAACGCCACTATTCATCGCGGCAGCAAGCAGCATTCTTGCATAATGTGTCCAAAAAGCCTGGGGGTTGGGCCTTTCATGCTTGTTGTATCAGGCATCATAGCGTCCTTTTCCAGATCAAACTGAAAATTTTACCGCGCTCGATAATAATAATCAGGGCTGGGTAAAAAATCGATTAAATCGGATTTTTGAATCGCATTTCCCTTTCAATAGCCCGATATCGATTCATAAAAACCATAAATCGATCCATTATAATACGCTCTTTTCATACATTCATGACTTCTCGCGTCCCGCGAGATCTCGTCACTGCGCGAGAGGAGCCGCACCAAAACAATATGGCGGAAGCTCTGAAATCACCGCCAAGAAGTTTGAAGGCAGATGTCTGGAAATATTTTGGTATAAAAAAAAAAATGACAGCAGTGAACTGGACAAGAGCAAGACGGTTTGCAAGATTTGCTACGCAGAAGTGAGGTATTGTGGAAACACAACTAATCTTCGAAACCATTTAACGAGACACCACTCAGCACAAACACAATCTGATTCAGCCCCGAGGCAGATGCAGCTCGAGAAGGCATTTGATATCAAGTTACCAGCAAACTCCCCGCGTGCTCAGAAAATAACTAAGGCTATCGCTACATACATCTGCAAAGACTTACAACCATACTGCGCGGTTGAAAATGAAGGTTTCCGTGGCCTTATGAAGATGCTCGAGCCACGCTACGTTATACCCTCACGCAAACAGTTTAGTGAGGTAATAATCCCAAAAGCATGTACGCAGATGTAAAACAAGGCTTTGCAACGACGCTTAAAACAGCAACGAGAGTTGCCCTTACCTGTGATTGTTGGACTTCTAGGGCAACTGAGTCATACCTAACTATTACTGCTCACTACATCGACAACGAGTGGGACCTAAAGTGGCATGTCCTACAGACAAGAGCAGTTGAAACTAGCCACACTGCGAGTAATTTACGTGACCTATTGTTTGAAGCAATTGGAGAATGGGAGCTGACAGACAAAGAGCCAGCCATCATAACGGAAAATGCTGCAAATATTGTCCGTGCGGTGGAAATGATGGACCTGTTGCACGTCGGCTGTTTTGCACACATCATCAATTTAGTTTCACAAGCAGCGCTGAAAATCCCAGCTGTGGCTCGCCTGCTGTGTAAAGTAAGGCGCATCGCATCATTTTTTCATCGTAGCACCACAGCAAGCCACAAGCTTAAAGAGAAGCAAAGGTTACTGGGCCTGCCTTTACATAAACTGGTGATGGATGTTGTGACACGCTGGAATAGCTCACTGGAAATGCTGGACCGATTTCTAGAGCAGCAACCAGCAATCTCAGCTGCTCTGCTGTCACCTGAAGTATGCAGGAATGAAAAAGATCTCTGCACCCTGACAGAGGCAGACATAACAGTTGCCGAAGATGTGGTGAAAGCTCTGCAGCCACTGAAAGCAGCTACACTGGTCATGTCGGAAGAAAGGTCGCCTACTCTATCAGTCATTGCACCTCTGCAGGCACAGCTGCTGGACCAGATGACTTGCACCCCCTGTGACTCCACAGTGATAAAAGAAGTCAAGACTGCTGCATATAACAACTTAAATTCAAGGTATGCCTAGATGTCTATGGAGGATAAAAAGTGCCAAAATTAAATAAATAAATACAGCATTAAATAAATATTTAAATGTGTCAATAATTAATTAAATGTGGAATTAAATAAATAAATGTGTCATTCATTAATTAAAATCACGTCACTAATATAAAGTGCCACAATTAAATAAATAAATACAGCGATAAACAATGAATTAAATGTGTAATTCATTAAATAAATAAGGAACACATTTATTTATTTAATTCCTCATTTAATTAATTATTGACACATTTAATTATTTATTTATGCTCCATAGATGTCTGTCTTGCTGTGTAAGATATAACAATATATAGTGCCATGATATATATCTAATTTAAATATGTTTAATCTCTTTAAGATATGTGGCCCTAAAGGACAAGCTGTATTTATCGTCAGCATTAGATCCCCGCTTCAAGGGCCTCCCTTTTTTGTCCGATGTTGCCCGAGATGACACATTCAACAGGCTAATGGCTGAAGCTGCTGGTGGGGAGCAAGTTGAGGCAGAGGCATCAAATTTAAGTTACAAGACAAGTACTGATGATAAAGTATAAGTATAAATAATAGATTCCTCGTGAGTCCTGACTGTTCTTGTACGCAGCAGTATTTGAATTTAAATCATAAAGTTTTGTACTAGCAGAAATATGTAACACTTGACTTCCACAGCAAGTGCCTAATTGATTTAAAATTAAGTTTATTCTGTATGTTTTCATCTATCTACAGGAAGAATCTGTTGTCGATCCAGCTGAGGAAACTCCGCCTGTGCAGCAGACAGAGACTGCCCTTGAGCCTGTTGAGGAGGAGGTTTGCCCACCAAAGAGGCAGAAGAAATCTTCTGCGCTGATGTTTCTTCTAGGGTCAGCCTACAAGCCAAATGACACTGTGCCACTCAGAACTCTTGCTGACCAGGCACAGGAAGAAGTGAAAAGATACAGGGAATTAGCACATCTACCACTTTCTGAAAATCCATTGCACTGGTGGAAGGTGCATGCTGAGGAGTACCCCCTTTTGGCTCATCAAGCAAAGCGGTACTTATGTGTACCTGGGACCAGTGTCCCGTCTGAAAGAGTATTCTCAACTGCTGGCGATATTGTTACAGCAAAAAGGAGCTGCCTCACTTCGCAACATGTAGATCAGCTACTTTTCTTGCAGAAAAATCTACAACAATTCAGCATTAATTAAGAAAACACACATATGTAAGGGGTTTAGGTTTCACATACTGTGTGAGTTTCATGGTTCATGGAAAGTTTTTTTATATAAACATTTCCAAAAAATACAGTTCATTATACTTTTGCGATATGCAATTGCAAAGCCTTCTTAAAATATTCTTGTTAATGTTTTGTTATTTTGATAGTCTGACTAAAATAGGACATGAGGGAATTCAGAGTTCAGGATGTAAATGCTTCAAAAGCAAAACAGAATTTAATTTTTCTATCTTGTTTTATCAAAATTTACTGTTCATAGGTATTTAAGTGTTATGTTTACTAAAGACCTGACTTTTGCACTTTAAGACAGTTCTGATACTTTTTCATTTCTGTTAGTATCCTTACATTTACAATTATCTATTCATCTGTTTGATTGTGTCTCTCATGAGACAGATTTGTTTTGCAACCACTGGAACATTAGCACAAAAGCTTTGTGAGACAGTCAAAGAATGTGAATGTCATGCGTATTCAGTGTGTTTGTTGCCACTTTATTTACACAGCCTGCTCTGTGATTTGAGTTGATTTGGTCAGGTCATGTTAAATAAAACATACATGATTAATGTAACTGTGTTGGGTTTAATTCCTAATGTAAATATGTAAATTTTTTAGTAATGCTCCAAGTTTGAGCTAGAAGTTTCTACTATTTGCAGCATTGGTTCTTCTGAGAATGTCTTCCATATCAAGGAAACGAAACAATAATTGTGAATCGAATCGAATCGGGCCCTTGTGAATCGAATCGAATCAATTTGGAAAATCTGAATCGATACCCAGCCCTAATAATAATAATAATAATGATAATAATAATAAAAATAACAAAAATAGTATAACAATACGCCTATTATTATCAGAGTAAGATGTTGAGGCTGTAGAATGATAATCCCTATGGTCTAATGTAATTCCTTGGAAAGGTGGAACGCACATCAGCTGATCTAAATAAAAGAAAGATGCCATAAAGTCAAACAGCAGTGGAAGTGTTCTCATGCATCCTCTCCCCCATCGCCTCTCTCTCCTTCAGATTCATTGCGATCACGGCCAACCAGGCCTTCAGCAAACAACCGCGCCTTCTCTGCGTCTGTAAATGTAGTCTCCCTGCCGTTGTGTGTAACTCTCAGCCTGGCTGGGTATAGAAGGCCGAATCTCACTCCGGGTTTGTAACCGAGTAGGTTTCTGGCTGCAGTGCAGCGGCTTTGAATTCGCTAGCCTTGATAAGTGAGGTTTCGTGACTGCATTACTTTCTTCAGAATTTCCTTGAAGGCATGACAGTAGTGCACCCTGACGATCGAGTGCTGCAGTGGTTCACCATCACCCGGGCGCTCTCGCAGTGCCCTATGAGCTTGGTCAATCAGTGGTCTTTCATCCAACTGTAAGACATCTGTCAGCAGCTTTGCTACAAAGTCTCTAGATTTTTTTGCCTGTTTTCCAGCCCTTTCTTGACTCCTGCAATTCTCAAGTTCTGCCATTTTGACCCCCCCTCAAGGTCCAGGCACTTTTCTGCCTCTGAAAACTTTTCTAACAGATTTGGGGATATGAAGGTTTATGCAACACCTAAGCCTGGTGTTGCAGCAAATAAGACCTGAAACAACATTTTTTTTTATGTGTAACTTTCGTTGAAAAAAAAAAAGCAGCTAAATCCTATCACCCAAAACCAATCATATTTCCTGATAGGTTTACTTTGCACCTTTCCTCATGATCTTAGAAAAAGTTTAATAAATGTGTGATGAAATATCAAGGAACTAAGGTCGCCTGTGATAAACAACAAAGCAGTGAAGAAAACTAGTTTATGCAAAAGACTTCCCACTTTATTGTGTTATGACGAAGAGAAACCCCCTGCAGCTTGTGAAGCACTCCTGCATGACTCCCTCAGCATTTATTTTTCTGCTGAAAAATAAACGCCAGCGGTTATATTAAGAACTACACCTTCTTAGAACCTAATGGAGAACAAGGCTGGGGGAAGATGATGCATCGTTACCTGTGAGTGCACCGCCGAGTCTCTCTCAGAAAGCTGCTGCTCCCTCCCCTCCCTCCTTCTCCCTCTCTTTCTCTAGAAGTATCCTGCCATAATGCAAGAGCACATAATTTCAATTTGAGAAAAAATTTCATCTTCTTGCACTCCAAAACTTATAATTCTCACACTCAAAACATGGGCTCTCTTAAATTTTTTCTCTTCTCTCTCAAATCTTTGTTTTTCTCTCAGATTTAATGCTTCTTGCACAGATATTTTCTCCTCTAGCTTGCCTTCTCCTCTTTCTCAAACCGCGCTCTGCTCGAGTCTGAAATGCGGCTCACAAACCAAGAAGGCTCTGCTAGCGGGATTTTTCTGCTCTCTCTCAGATTGCAGTCGGATTGTCGCGTAGCAACCTTTCAGCCAATAGAGCGACAGCCTGGGAAGGGTGCGCTTGTTTTAACCCTACAGGTATTGCCTGTGCTGCTACGTCACTTATAAGGCGTCAGCTGAAACTTTACTATTTACACAGTAGTTTGTGGCTGATTCAGCGAGAAGTTGGTACTAATGGATAGCAAACAATTCTGAATTAAGTAATTTTTAACATTAGTGATTTGTTATGTAGAAAAGCAAAGAACCAACATATTAGAATTCAAAGCCATGTTAGTATAATGG
>JAGKQL010002881.1:0-22369 GCA_018398635.1 Cyprinodon brontotheroides | reverse complement strand
CATTTTAGTCAAAAAACTTGCTCTACAAGGATTACTGGAACCCCTGCGCGGATCTGTGGACTTTTTCTCTCAGAAGGAAACCGACAACTGTAAGTAAAAAACTGCTACGGATTGGCCATATGTCAGTTAAGACTGAAAGGCGAGTGGAATTCATTAGAAAGCTACGTGCGCAAAGGTTCGCTGATTAATGTGGATGTGAAAGATTTAAGCTGACATGCAAGAGACACAAAAGAAACGAGTTGTTAAGATGACAGAAAAGGGCATGGAAGATCATAAAAACAGGATTTTGAATGCATTTAGGGGCAAGCTGGCCCAGCTTGGAAGCATGATTAACCAACTTGAGGAATTAATGGCGGATGACGCAAACGCCGACCTTGTTAAACATAAGCTGCGTGTCTATTTCGGTGGTTTACTGACCAAATTCACTGACACAAACTTTAGTTTACAGCTATAAATGAGTGAGGAAGAATTTTTGGAAAATCAAACGAACTATTTTGAACCAAAACAAGCCTCAAATAATGATTTCTTCTGGAAATGTGAAAATTGGATGAAAGAAGTTATGAAACGAACTGAGCAGGCAAAGAAACGAGAGAATGATGCTAGGCAAACTGATAACAGATCAGTGCGCACCAAAAGGTCTAGTTCACGACATTCAAGCACACAGTCATCTTCCTCCAAAATGAAAATGCAAGCTGAGCTTGAGCGTGTATCACTGAAAGTTAAGGCTGATGCTTTAATCGAAAAATTGGCCATTGAGCCGGAGGAAGCAGAGCTTGAGGCAGAGCGAAAGAGAAAGGAAGCTGCCATTAAAGCTAAGAAAGAAATGCATGAAATTCAAACAAAATTAGCTGAAACAGATGCAAAATTGCAAGTTTTACAAAAATATGAGGAGGAGCAGGATGATGTGAGCTTTGCTGGATCTGAAGCGTCAGATGACAAAATGTCAATGAAAAGTGCTGCACAGCTGACACGACCCACCATGCCCATATCAAATTATTCCATACATGAGTCATTTTATCAGAACTTGCCTGTTAGACCAAAAGAAAATATAACAGATGCAAAAAAGAAAGAAAATGACACAGTTGTGCTGGAAAGTTTGTGCCAAGCCATAACCCAACAGGCTAATGTGACCGAATACTTAGTGAAGAATCACAAAATGGTAAATGGTAAATGGCATGTACTTATATAGCGCCTAGATATTATTCAAGTTAGGAGACTTGACCAAAGCGGGGCTTTACACTACATTCATTCACCCATTCACACACACACTCACACACACTGATGGTGGCAAACTACATTGTGGCCACAGCTGCCCTGGGGCTCACTGACAGAAGCGAGGTTGCCGTACACTGGCGCCACCGGGCCCTCTGACCACCATCAGTAGACAATGCAGGTGAAGTGTCTTGCCCAAGGACAATAACGACAATGAAAGTCGGAGTCGGGTGCTTGAACCGTCAACCCTTCGATTTCAGGGCAAACTCCCACATCCAACGCCACTGTCGCCCTACAACAAAGCATCTTTACTTCCTGATCTCACAATTAAAACATTCAAAGGAGATACATTGGAGTATAAATCATTTATCAGATCCATTGAACATGGTATTGAAAGCAGAACTGAGGATGAACGTGACCGCTTGCAGTTTTTACTGTAGTACACAAGTGGGCAACCACATGAGTTGGTGAAAAGCTGTATTCACATGCCACCTTCTTCAGGATACAAAGGCACAGAAAGGAACCAAGATACTGACCACATACGCATTTCTGGACCCAGGCAGCTCCGCTACCTTTGCAACTGAGTCACTAATAAATGAGCTGAACCTGAATGGACGACGCACAAGCATATCCTTTGCGAACCATGGGGAATGAGTTTGTGGTGAACACACGCATAGTGACAGGACTGGAAATCAGTAACCTGGAAGGTGACCAGTTTATTGAACTTTCAGAGGTGTTTTCCCAGAAGGCCATTCCTGTGACAAAGGGTAATATCCCACGCCAAGAGGATGTCAGCAGGTGGCCTCACCTAAAGGAGGTGAAGCTTCCAGCCGTTAATGCAGAAGTAGGACTGTTAATCGGAGCTAACATCCCCAAGGCCATGGAACCGCTTCAGGTGGTGAACAGCATTGATGAAGGCCCTTATGCTGTGAGAACAGGGTTAGGCTGGACTGTCAATGGTCCTCTGAAAGGAGGCAACGATGGACTGAGAATAAGGTCAGCAGTTACAGCTAACCGAATCTCAGTAGCCAGGCTAGAAGAGCTCTGGAATCAACAATTTAAGCTGGACTTTCTGTTGGAATCTGGAGGTTCGTCCACTTTCTCCACCAGAGGGCTTACTCAGATCTCCTGGAGCCGGAGCTGATTGCTACCACCTGTCGCTCACCTGCTCATCAGGAGATCTGTATTTAAAGGAGGCAGAGGACTTCTCCAGTAAAGAGTGTTTGCCAGTAACGGGTTAACAAGCCTGAGCCAACCAGCCTGTCTTGAACCTCTGACTCCCTGAAAGCCTGAACCTGACCAGATCTGTTTTCTCCTCTTTGCCTCAGATTGAGCCTGCCTGAAACCCTGAAACCCCGAAGAGTTTCTCTGTCAGTAATCTGCCTGTCCATTCTCTGAAGAACCCTGAGAATTGTCTTTCCTGCCCAAAGATTCGCCTGCCCGCCTCAGAAGAAACTGGAAGGGAAACTCAAATCTGTTATCTGCAAACACTCAAACTTCAAGCTCTGCCCATCAGCCCTCAGCCTGCCGACTTGCCTCTGGACCCTCAAGGTTCCCCCCCTCTGCCGCCAGCTCAACTCCAGAACAGGTACAGCCCTGCACACCTTCAACCTGCAAATTACCTGGACCCCCACTAACACCTCTGCCCCCTCTGCAGTGAACCCACTTGTTACCAGTCCTGGACCTGATAACTCTTTGGTGTGCTTTTCAGAACCCGCTCGTGACCAGACGAATTCCCCTCTGGATCTGTTCATTCATTGTGCTTAAACTTTACAATAAATCTTTTGAACTTTTCTCCAGCCTCTGAGTGTTCTGCATGTGGGTTAGGCACCTGAAGCCAAACATGACACTTTCCCGATGCAGGGTTGAGTGAAGTCCTTGAAATGTCAAAAGATGATCATCAGTTTATGAACAAGGTGTCTCAGTCTGCACAATTGAAAGATGATCACTACAGTATTTGCCTTCCACTAAAAAACAAATTGCTGTGCATGCCAAAGAACAGATCAGTAGCGGAACAACGTGCACTGAACTTAAGAAAAGGATCCACAAAAGACTCAGACTACTGTGCAGAGTATGTAGCATTTATGGAAGACATTATCAAGAAAGGCTACGCTGTTCAAATCGACAGAGCTGATTGCGCACCGACTGAAGGAAGAACATGGTATCTGCCCCATCATGGAGTCAGACACCCAGTCAAGCGCAAGCTGCGTGTTGTCTTCGATTGCGCAGCGAGCTTTGGAGGAATGTCGCTGAACCAGCAGCTTCTGCAGGGACCAGACCTGACAAGTTCGCTAGTTGGGGTCCTCACACGGTTCAGGCAAGAAAGCGTCGCCATCATGGCAGACGTGGAAGCCATGTTTTACCAAGTGGCAGTGCAAGACGAAGATACAAATTTACTTAGATTTCTCTGGTGGCCGGAAGGAAATCATCAGAAAGAGCTAGCTGAATTCAAGATAAAGGTGCATATCTTTGGTGCGACCTCATCACCAAGTGTTGCAACCTACCCCATGCAGAAGTGTGCAGCTGATTTTGAGGATGAATTTGTGCAGGAAGCCGCTACCACAGTGAAGAAAAATTTCTATGTGGATGACTGCCTCAAGTCAGTAGCTGATGAGGACACAGCAGTCACTCTGTGCTCCAACCTACGAGGCCTGCTGGCAAGAGGTGGTTTTCGGCTAACAAAATGGGCAAGCAATAGCAGGAAGTTGCTCAAATCAATTCCTGAAGGTGAGCAGCACAAGGATTTCAAGATCTCGATTTGAACATGGACAGTTTGCCAATGGAGCGAGCGCTAGGAATCCAGTGGTGTGCTGAGACGGATCAGTTCAAGATAAAGATCAACCTCAAAGAGCGTGCACACACCACGCGAGGCCTGCTCTCCTTCCTGAGCTCCATCTTTGACCCTCTGGGGTTCATTGCTCCAGTAGTACTGCCCGCCAAAAGAATTCTGCAAGATCTATGTCGTCAACTGTTTAGCTGGGATGACAGCCTACCACCTGAAGGGATCAAGGAATGGATGAAATGGACATCGGACTTGCAACAGCTAGAGGTGTTTAGCATTGACAGGTGCGTAAAGTCAGAGGCATTAAGTGCGCCAGTCTTCACGCAGCTACACCACTTTGCTGATGCAAGTAAAGACGCTTACGGAACAACAAGCTACCTTGTTCTACGCTCCTCAGCTGGAGAGACTCAATCCTCTCTGATGATGGCGAAGGCACGGGTAGCACCCTTGAAATCTCTGACCATATCTAGGATGGAGTTAACTGCAGCCTCAGTTGCAGTCAAGATTGACAGGCTGCTGAAGAAAGAGCTTGAATTGGAACTCCACGACTCTGTATACTGGACAGATAGCACAGTTGTGCTCAAGTACTTGAACAGTGAAAGCTCCAGATTCAAAACTTCCGTGACCAATAGGGTGTCAGCCATCCTACAGCACTCTCAAGCTTCGCAGTGGAGATACGTCAATACCAGCTTGAATCCGGCGGATCATGTTTCCCGAGGCCTGACAGTGGAAGCATTCTTGAAATGTGAAAGCTGGCTTTCTGGACCTGAATTCCTGTGCAGTGAGGAAGACCAGTGGCCAAAGAATCCGGATCCTGGAATGATCAACGAGGATGACCCAGAGGTCAAAAAGGTTCAATCTCATGCCTTGCAAGTACAAAACCTCAAAGACCCCCTGGACCAGCTGATGTTGTACTACTCATCCTGGGCGAAGCTGAAGCCGCGCTGTAGCCTGGTACATGAAATTGAAAGATCTGCTAAAAAACTGAAAGTAAATAAAAGCAGGGAACCAAGTTTGAAATGGCACCAGCAAGGAAAAGAATGGACAGATTCAAGAAAGAATTCCACAAAGCACCAAAACTTACCTGTGAAGACTTGATGAAAGCAGAGACAGATCCATTGTGCTCCCTTAATGCACAAAAGAAAGGATTCCCAGAAGATCTGGAAATGCTAAAAGAACAACAAAGAGTGAAGAAATTTAGATTCAAGCTTCGTAAGCTAGAACCAAGGTTCTCCACAAGACGGACTCACATAACAGTAGAGGAGGGTAAGGCTCCAGCCGTGCTGCACTGCCAGCTACGACTGCAAGCAGCAGGTTATCTTGCCCAAGAGACTCGCATGTTTCACAGGGCTTGTTCTTAGACACATTCATGATGTAACAGCACATGCACGGAAGAGAAGTCACATGCTGTCTCAATTGCAGCAAAGATTCTGGATCCCTGGGGTAAATGGAGCCATCAGGAGGCTGTTGTCCAAGTTGCATAACAACCTGCAAGAAGCTGCACATGGAACAGCTGGAATGCAACTCATAACCGAGGAATTTACCCATTACCATGCAGAGTCCTGCCTGATGAGCCTCCATTCACCAGTTGGTAGGTGTAGACTACTTTGGCCCATTCTTGGTGAGAAGAGGAAGAGGACATATAAAAAGATACGGTATCATCTTCCATCCACTGGAAGTTCATGCCGGAGTACACACTGGAAGTGGTATCATCGCCAGACACTGGGATGCATGTCCTGGAATACAAATTACTAGATTCCCAGCAAGAGAAGAGGATAAGTAAGAGAGATGTAGTCAGAACAACGGAGGTTTGCAAACTTCCAGAGCAAGCTGAAAGCGAGATGAGGAAAATGATTTGTGAGTGGAACACACGCAAGATCGAAAAACACCTACAACAGAAAGGTGTGCAGTGGCACTTCAACCCTCCGACAGGTTCCCACCACGGAGGAACCTGGGAACGGCTCATCCGCTCTGTGAGAAAGATTCTGAATACCACAGTGAAAGAGCAGATGATGGATGAGGAAAGCCTCCACACCCTATTGTGCGAAGCGGAGGCCATCATAAACAGTAGGCCCATAACCAAGGAGTCTTCTGACATCAATGATTTAGAGCCCTTAACCCCTAATCATCTTCTGCTACTGAAAGTCAAGCCCGAGCTGCCTCCTGGAGTGTTCAGCAAGGATGATCAGTACACAAACCGAAGATGGAGACAGGTCCAGTACCTCACAGACATATTCTGGAAGCAATGGTGCAGGGAGTACCTCATGCAACTACAAGAGCGCCAGCGATGGTTAGCCTAAAAGAGAAACTTCAGAGTCGGCGACGTGGTGCTGGTTATCGACGACACATCGCCCAGAAACTCCTGGCCACTTGGAAGGATCACAGAGGCTCTTCCAGACTGGAAAAGTTTCGTTCGCCAGGTGAAGGTCAAGACCCGGACCAACTAGCTGCTGCGACCAGTAACCAAGCTGGTCCTGCTGCAAGAGTCAGAAACTGATTGATGGACTTTCATATATCCCTTTCATTGCTGAATAAGTGATAAAGTTATGCACTTGGTTTAGTTTTTATTTAGCTTAAGAATTAAAAGTAAAGTAATTTACATAATTGTAGTGTTAGGCTCCTTGTTATTTAAGTTTTGAGTAATTGTTTCAGGGCATTGATAACAATTAGGGGCCGGAAATGTAGGAGCCTAAATGCAGTTTATTTGAGTTAGAATATTTATTTTTTATTTTATTAAAAAATATGTGAATTCATAAGTAAAATAAATATTGTTTTTGATTTAATGATTCAAAGGGGATTTAAAAGGATTAAAAAATGCTATTTTCATATGTTCAGTTAATTGATATTGTAAGATGTGACATTTAAAAACCCACGAAAGGGAGTGGTTTATCTTCATGCCAGGTGAGGAATGCAGTGTGAATCAGATGGAGATTGGAGCGCAATAGTTTTTTGACTTCACTCTTCCCAGGCTCTGTTGGACAATAAAAGGACTTAATTTTATGGATGTATTTTATGTTTTCTGTAATGATGCGTTAAGTTTTTAAATAAACCGTTAAAATCAAGAAGTGGACTTGTGGATTTATTTTCTGAGTGTTTTGGATACAAGGGAGTCTGACGAGCGTCAAGCTAAAGCTTCAATAAGGACAGTAAGAACCTACATTCATGTTTAAATGTTGTTCAAGTCATTTGCATACATTAAAAAGAAAATCGCTCCCAGCACCGAGCCTTGCGGTACCCCACTCTTTATTTCTAGTAAGTCTGATCTGATTTCATTTAATTGTAAAAATTCTTTTCTGTGATCCATAAAGCTTTTAATCCATGATAACACTATGCCTCTAATTCCACATCGCTCCATTTTTTTGATAAGTAAGTTATGTTTAATGGTGTCAAACGCTTTACTAAAATCCAAAAATACACCTATTGCACATTTCTTATTATCCACACATTCTGTAATTTCTTCAACCAAATCCAGGAGAGCTAGTGAGGTAGATCTACCTACCCTAAAACCATACTGACTCTCAGCTAATAAATTATGTTTGTCAATAAAACTACTCAATCTTTTAATAATAACTTCTCCAAGATCTTTGAAAATTGTGATAAAATGCTCACAGGACGGTAATTTGTAAAACAATGATTTTCTCCAGCTTTATATAATGGAACTACTTTGGCGGTTTTCATTTCATGTGGAAATATTCTTGTTTGGAAGGGTAAATTAAATAGCCTCCGAGGTGCCATTCCGAACTTAGTCCCGCCCACAAAGTTTGAGGTCGAGGGAAGTTCGGTCTGGCTCTGCTCCATAGTAGTAGCTGCGAGTATTAAAGCCCATGGCAGGCGATGCGATCCAATCAAAATTGTCAGGAAGCGGGCTTTATAACGATGATGGACAGCTGACAAACAGTAGAATCGTAATCAACCACGTCACCAAATGCGGCGCTTTGGGTGACAACAATAATTGCTGCCGCTGGAGAGTTGAGGTGAGTAGATTCTGCTGTAGGTCTGGTTCTAGAAGATATCGACAGCAAATTAAATTTTTAAAGAGGAACAGAAGCGCTTCAGAAGTCTCATGAAGCTCTATTATAGAGTGCAGCAACTGCACGGCTTTTGATTTTGTGGACAACAACTATGCCTGAACTAACATACGTCACGCAAATTCGTTGCTCTATTGGTTGTAGATCTATCCAATTGGAGTGCAGAGGCATTTTTTTCCTGGTTCGATCAAACTACGCCCCATAATCACAGCTCTATGGAGCAGTATCAGACTCATATTCTGACTAGAATTGAGTCCATTTACTACGTCAGGCTATAAATTAAAAACATACCTCAGTAATTTTACAAATGCTCCTATCATTTTCTTATAGATTCCATGTGAATGTTATTATAATCTGCAGAGGTTTTTTTGAGATCATGAACTTTTTTTAATATCTCTTCCTCTTCTATTGCATTCAAAAACATTGAATTCTTATTTATTTCCACATTTTTAATAGCTTCAGCTTCTGCCTCATCATCATCTTTGATTTCATCCGCTAAATTGGAACCCACATTTACAAAAAACTTGTTAAATTTATTAACAATACATTTAGTGTCAGTTATTGTTCTATTCTCATGGATAAAATATTTTGGGGGAGAAAGTGCTTCCTTCCCTTTTTTAATAATTGTATTTAAACCTGCCCACAATCCTTTTGTGTTATCCTTGTTCTTTTCCAATTTGGAGCTAAAATATTTTTTTTTCTGCAGCTTCTTAGTATACTTGTGAGTTTATTTTTATATTTTTTTATACCTTTTTTCAGCATCTATTGTTTTCGCCTTGATAAATTCCTTATATAGCATATCTTTCTTTTTGCAAGCATTAATGAGCCCCATTTGACATCTGTACATTTTCTCTTTTATTTATTTTTATACTTTACTTCACTTTTTATACTTTTTAATGTGCAATGCTTGTCATACAACATGAACTGAATTTTTTAAGAAATATGCCATATCCAATTTTCTCTTAGTAAATCCTCTCTTAGATCTGCAATTAATTGTCCTCATTTTATTCTTCTATATGCAATATTCCTTTTGCTCTATAAAATTCTCACCATCAATTACTGCAAAAACTTGTAGGTGGTCAGCTATGTCGCATACGAGTAAACCACTCACAGTAGTGTCTTCCAAATCATTGTAAGAAATATTGTCTATTAATGTTGAACTGTGCTGGGTATTCCTGGTAGGTTTTGTGATCATAGGATAAAACCCTAGACTATATATCATTTCAATGAAACCATCTGTATTTTTATTATGGCTAGGGTTCAAAAGGTCTATGTTCAGATCACCTGTTAATATAGCTCTTTTCTGATTGCCTGAAAACATTTTTTCAATTATTTGTACTGTAGTTTCTATTTTAGACCCTGGGTTACAATACATACAGCAGACCAAAACATTTCTCTTTTTTTGCAAACTGACTTCAATGGTTATACATTTGAGCACATCATCCACTGTAAAGGACATTTTCTCCACCATTTTGTGACACAGACTATTATCCACAAACAGGCCGACCCCCCCTCCTTTTTTATTGACACGATCTATATGTAAGAGTTCATAGCCCTGTAAGTGAAAGTCTGTATGTTTATCTAGTGTCATCCACGTCTCTGAGATCGCGATAATGTTAAAACGTCTTTCAAGCTCCCCCAAATATTCTTTGATGTGTTCAAAGTTTGAATAGAAGGTTCTACCATTAAAATGGATCAATGATAGTCCACTTGTTACATTCAGAGTCTTATTAAATTCATCCTCTGTCCAGTATTTACACATATTTGACATATCACTGAGGAAATTATTTTCAGGATCGATATCCTGCTCATAATCAAGCGTGTTATGATCAGTGTACTTGAAAGTTTGTAGCATGGAGGAGATCCCACCTAATCCATCGCATGCGACTGACGCTATAATTCGCCTCTGCTCCTTGAACGAGTGATCGCAGATCATTTTGGTGTATTCCCCTGCCACAATATTATTACATTTGTCCGTGTCCATAAAGGTTTCAGCCATAGCCAGGTGTAGTGTAACACATTCAAAACAATGAACTGCGTTACCTTATTGTCCAGTCCTTTGACTTGACATGTACTTATCCAAATCCAACATTTCAAGGATGACGAGCATATTGATGTTGTGTTTCCAATCCGGTGATGATAACCACCGATGAGTTGGGCTCTACTGACTGGCCAACACAATCAGACAGCGGGTAAACGACAATCCTCAATTAGACAAAAATCATCCTTAAGGAACGGGTGAAAGCACGCTAAGCAGGCAGAGCAGAGGCACAAACAGTTATGTTTGCAGGTATAAAATCATAAACCATGCACCTTAAGTCCAAAAAAAAGTCCTCTAAGTTCTCTAACTTTATCCCTATTCGAGCCTCTTAATAACACATATTTTTATAACTTAGGCTGCAGCTGTCAGGATTAACATATCTCTGCAGCACAGAGTCCCTTATCCACCGGCTACCAAGGCGGGTCCAAACATCTAGAGAAAGTGTCTATTTCTTACCACGATTCCCCATTTCCAAGGCAGGCAGTCAGCCAATTGGTCTGTGTTCTCCTTGATAATCCTGTGGCTTTATTCCGGTCGCACCATGTCTCCGCTCAGGGATCATTCAGGGACACCTTCATGCTACCTGGTGTTGCTTCTGTTCAAGGCCTCCCATGGTTATGGAGTCTATCTGCTGTCAAACTGAATGCTGTCTGAACCATGCTGTCCCTGAACGGCCCCCAAGCAGAGAAATGGAACAATCAGACATTTCAGCACACTGGATGGTGAGGGACAGCTGGAACCTTATAATAACCGCTGCCTGTCGTGGAAACAGCAAGAAATCAACTATATCTCTGGAGGTCTTGACACATTGTGGTAGTCAGTGGCTAAGGGGCCTTGTGCGGCAGAAATATGTTAATCCTGATGTATCTGTACTTGTACTGTTAGATCTCAGTGCTGCATTTGACACAGCTGATCATAATATTTTTTTTAGAAAGACTTGAATATTTTGTAGGAATTAAAGGAACAGCACTCGACTCAGTTGCCTTATGCTCCAGGGTTACCTGTGGAGTACCTAAGGGATCAGTGTTAGGACCAATTTTTTGTACTATATATATATATATACTCCCAATCGGTAGAATTTGTAGACAGCATGGGATTAATATCCACTGTTATGCTGATGATATCTGTCTGTAAATCCAGATGAAGCTAACCCATTACATATATTAGAGGCATGTCTTGACATGAATAACTTTCTGCTCCTGACAAAACAGAAGTTAAAGTCTTGTGAAGTTATAGTCTTGGAGTCTTTGAAAAGGAAGCTGATTAGTCAGTTACTTCATTTGGATGGGATTAAATTTATCTCAGATAATAAAGTAAAAAATCTGGGATCAGGACCTGTCATCTAAATCCCATATCAAAGAGGTTCTATAGTGTCCTGCTTTAAAACCATCTTTTTCCTTGACAGGATATTTTTCCTGTTTTGTTTTTCCTTTTTTATTTTATTTTCTGTCTTTTAATGTGTCCTTCTCTCTCGCCTTCTTATTCACTCTTTATTTCTCACCTCCCTTTCTATCTGTGTCTGTTGTAGTGTCTGTTGTACCGTATTTTCACGACCATAAGGCGCACTGTACTAAAAGGCGCACTCTCAGATATGTGTCCCATTTCTGTATTTAACACACACATAAGGCGCACCCGGACTATAGGGCGCGTTTTTTATATACAGGTACATGTCCTCTACTACCTTTAAATACCTCTACCGCGTATTTAAAAATACAGCGGGGGCAAAACTGACTATGATTGTGCTTTATTCATGTATTTATTACAAAGTATTAATCAAACCTGGGAGCTGGCCATGAGACAGACACATCGCAGATGACACAGCGCTGTGATCACTCCTAAATTAACTTAAAATCCTGAAACCTGCCGACGGAATATGTTCGCTTTTATTACCGGTATCCTGGTGCCTGCAGTTTAAATTATTTAGATGAAAAACACCTGCCAGCCACCGCGTGAACCCGGAGGCTGCCCAGCCTAGAGGCTGCTGATGAAGGGATTTCTACTGTCGGTGCACCGCTGGTATGTGGGGGTCTGAGCGCCTCCGACAGAAATAGTAGCCTATAGGCAGGATAATAATCTGGATGAACTGACTGCAATTATTAAGTTTTCAGGTGGACTTTCTCACTTAAAAACATATTAAAACTACTTTATTCCCACTGATCACAGCAAATATAGCTGCAAGATTTAGATTATTTAGATGAAAAAACACCTGCCAGCCAGCCGCGGTGAAGAGGAGGAGACCCGCCCAGAGGCTGCTGTTGAATTAAGTTTTCAGGTAGAAAAATAGTGCGGGAGCAAAACTGA
Source organism: Cyprinodon brontotheroides (assembly GCA_018398635.1). NCBI lineage: Eukaryota > Metazoa > Chordata > Actinopteri > Cyprinodontiformes > Cyprinodontidae > Cyprinodon > Cyprinodon brontotheroides. The sequence continues at coordinate 10,005 of JAGKQL010002881.1, read as the reverse complement.
GTATGATTGTGCTTTATTCATGTCTTTATTACAAAGTATTAATCAAACCCATCAAAGTCATCATCCTCTGTTTCTGAATTAAACAGCTGCGCTAAATCAGACATGCCAGTTTCCCTTCTTCTTCGCTGTCAGAGTCACTTTCCGTGCTGGGCGGCTCCTCAGAAATAATGCCGGCTTTTGCGAAAGCTTGATCAACAGAGCCAGCGAACACGCGTTAGTCCAAGCATCTACAATCCATCCATAAGCGGTGGTGTAACTTGCCGGCGCTGCCTTCCACTTATCCTGAAACTGTGGTCTCCGTCTGTCATCCATCGCTCTCCCCACGCCGCTTTCGCAGCCTTACTTTGAGCGGCGCTTCACATCGATGTCGGCGGTTGAAGTTCCTTTGTCAGACCCCGGCATAACGGCGAGCACAGCGTTCATTTGATTCACCTTTTTTTTTTTCATCGGCTGTGGGAGATGGGCACGCAGCGATGGTGATGCGTGGAAAAAAGCACCTGGTCTCCTCACATACACCTGCCTCAGCCGCGCTTTCATCATCTCCTCATCCATCCAGCCTTTTTCATTTGGCGTTAATATGGTATGTCATCAGAGGCTGTGCTGTGTCTGTCTAAGCTGTCAGCTCCCAGATCAGCTTCTCTGATTGGTTGATGCGCCGCGTCCAGCAGCAAAACTTCAATTTTTCCATCTCGAGCAGCAACAGCCGTTTGGCGGTCGCGTCAGATGCTAAAGCGGCTCCCGACGGCGCTGCGCCTGCTGCTCAAAGCGGCGCTGCGGGGCCTTTTGCTGCAGCCTATACGTGGCGTGTCAACCATTGACTTTGCATGTAAACTGCGCTGCTTCTGCTGCACCTGCTGGGTCCGGTTCACACCGGGATGTCGGCGGTTGAACAGCGAGCACAGCATTAATTTGTTTCCCTCATGTTTTTCACATCAGCTGTGAGATGGGCACGCATGGAGTTACATATTAACAGCGATGGTGATGAGTGGAAAAAAAACACCTGGTCTCCTTACATTCAGCCACTCTTTCATTATCTCCTCAATAGGGTGGTCTCAAAAGTCGCCCAGTTACAACACACATAGGGCGCACCGCGCAAAGGGCGCATCGCACATTTTGAGGGAAAAAAAGGACGTTTAAGTGCGCCTTATAGTCGTGAAAATACGGTATATGATTTATCTCCTCAAATAATTTTTGAGGAGTACCAAGCTGAACCTTATGGCAACATTCATAATGGTGTGTTTGTGAAAGCAAATCTTTTGGGCAATTATGTAGCTCTGGGACATTTATTCCCCGAGCTATACAGGCAAAACAGGACACAAACAAAAAACGAAGAACTATTGGAGTTTTGTTCAAATCTGGCCCCCATGATAAGTACATCATAAGCACCCTGATTTGTCCTGGTTTTTAGGGTGAAAGACACCAAATGTTGGAAGGTACCAGGGCTCTTTCTCTTTTCCCAAAGGAGGTGCTATTTCGGCATTGTTGTTGCCTGTTTATCAAGCATTTTTGAGATGAACTCCTTATAGTTTCCTTCATTTTATAATTATTATTTAAGTGACCCAAGATTCTTCATTGTAAGTCCCGTTACTTGGAAGAAGCTATTTTGGAGAATGAAATTACAAAGGAGCCACCCAGATTTGATCCTCATTTTGGCAAACCTATTTAGCCATAATGTTCAGATATACTTTGTCATTTGGGATAATGCTGATTTGTTGTGATCCTTGGACTTTTCAAACACTGAATGTTACAGATTCTGTAAATAGATAGGTTGAATAATATCATCACAAATGAAATATCAGTTCTGATAATGTCTAATAACATAGTTTTCCTTAATTTGACATTAGGATATGGACTGAAAAAGGATGTTCTCCCACTTTGCAACACATTTGTTTTATAAGCGCTGACCTTTGTAGATCCCCCACATCCCCCACTACAACCCAACCCAGGTGAAGCCACTTTGCATACAGATAATCATGGAGTCCTTTTATGTGCTGTCTTACCTTTTGCACTCATAGGAGGTCTTTTCCTAACTGCAGCAGGATATGTGCCTCTGGGTCCACTGCAGGAAAATTATGGGTAATTGAAGGTAATTGATTGTAACATGGTGTCAGATGACAGATTATAAATCTGACACCATGTCGCATTTGATTAAGGTAGGAATAGTTTTCCATCCATAGACTGATAATGAAGTTCTGTTGTTCCAGAGCAAGTTTGCTGGCCTTAACTCGAAACAAGTAAAACAAACTCAGTCTTTGCAAGTGATTTGTGGCTTTGCTAGGTTAATACATATATAAACATTTTATGTTCGCTTTGCAGTCCTTTGCCATGTGCTGTGTTGTTTCACAACATCTGTAGCAGATATAGTTATCTTTAAGATAAGGTTGGTGTTCTCCAATGGGTTTCTTCCTAAAGGTTCTGAACTCTTGGAGTTGATGAGGCTTTTTGTAAATCGGGCACTTGATCTGGATCTGTTACTTTTTTCTTAAACGAAAGGGCATTGTCAACTGCAGATTTGAGTGGAAGACGTTTTGTGTGTTGACACTGAAGTCCCACCATACCTGGTCTACTTTTCTGCTTTTAAGAACGTGTTACTGCTGAAGCTGGTAAAGACAAAGCTGGGGTCATTTCTCACTTTAGCCGGATTTCTGATGAACTAAGAGTAGATAGGGGAAATTGCACGTCATAGTCCTATTTGTACTTGAGTTACCCATTTTCTTGAAACATGTGAGGTAGCTTTCTGTTTTATCTTGCTTTCATTTTTGTCCCTAGTTTGTAAAAAAGTCATCCTCATCTATGAATATTTGTTTTCCTTTGTTTTTAATTGTATTTTATTTTGGTGGGGAAGCTTTTATTTTCTTACTTCCTGATTTTGCGTTATATGCTGTGTGTTCCCGCTGCCCTCCTCAGTTCGCGCCTAGCTGCGCTGGGGAGAGGTAAGTGTACAGAGTTGTCTTTCATTTCAGTATTAAAACATTGAAAACGTTCTAAAAATATGTTATAAACTCACATATATATATATTTATGTTTAGCGCAGCACTATGCTGGGCATTTGTCTCCCACATTGGTGATACCCATCAAGTTTTCTGTATCAACACGGTTATTTTTTTTTTTTTTTGGCTGGTTAGGGTGTTTGTGGAGAATCCAGAACCCAGGAGCTGCTGTGTTTAAAATGTTCTTGTTTTGAACAGGTATGTGTGTTGTTTCAGATTTTATTTGGATATTAAATTAATGTATTTAGTATATTTCTATGTTATGGTGGAAAATTACAATTGTAAAGCAGATTATTTCTGTTTAGGTTTTATTTTAATTGCTTTGTATGACTGTAAATTTATTTTATTGTTGAATCTCAGAGAATTTCAGTTTTGTTTAATGCATTTCCTTGTCAGTTCGCGCCTAGCTGCGCTGGGGAGAGGGTGTTTGTGGAGAATCCAGAACCCAGGAGCTGCTGTGTTTAAAATGTTCTTGTTTTGAACAGGAATAAAGTTATCCTGAATCCTGATTTCGAGGTGGATCTGACTTCCTTTTTCCAACCGTTACATCTGGTGCCGTGACCCGGATGCTTAGATCAGCCGCTGCCGATCACCGAGGTTCTGCCGTGTGCTTGGAACGTCGAATGTTCAAGTTAGTGGACTAGTGGGTTCTGTCAGGTTCCATGTTGGTTGCTATTCTGCAACTGTACATAATTGTTTCTGAGCAGAAAGAAAAAGAAGTATCTACTGTCTCCTGTATATTTACTTTTTGTTAAGGGACGTTTTTATAGTAAGATTGTTTTCTGTGTTTTGTTTTATATACTATGGCAGAGGGAAATAAACAAACATATTTATTTTCATCCCCTGCTGGAAGAGGGAGAGGTTTACTTAGCCTAGAGAAAACCTTTGTTAATGACACTCCAGGAGCTACCTCTAAAATGCAGTTTGCATCGGATGATGGTAGAGACAGACATGAACCATTGTATTCGACACCCATTGATTCCAGTGAGCACACCACTACACATCAGTTACGTGAACTTATTGGAGAATTAGGAAGTCAAATTGGTGAATCCATAGCGAGCCGGCTCCTAGCCTGCCAGCCAGCTCTTAGCTCACAGGCTCCTCCCAATAAATCATCTAGAGCTGAATCATTCTCAGCAACTGCTGACACTTCCAAAATAAGTCTGATAGTCAGACCTGATATTAAGGATCCACCCATGTTTCGTGGTGATGGCACAGACAAGTACTCCATTCATGAGTGGATAGACACAGCTGAAGTGTACTTACAGAAACGAGACCTCCCACCTTGTGAACAAGCAGAGGAAGTTTTAAATCATCTCTGTGGCAAAGCTAAAAGTATTGTCAAAGTGGGCCTGAAGAGTAGCTCAACCGGCAACACCCCAGTAGCACCAGAGACGATATATAATATTCTGAGGCGCTACTTCAGTGATACTCCTGGCTCGTGTCTACCTTTGGCCGATTTCTACGCCACCCAGCCGAAAGCTAAGGAACCGCCTGTTGACTATTGGATCAGATTAAACACTGCTGCAGAAGTGGCAGACAGGCATCTAAAGTCCCAGGGGGGTAAAATGGACAACATGGACTCAGAAATTGCCATGATGTTTGTCAGAAACTGCCCAGACCCCAACCTTGCTAGTGTCTTTAAATGCAAGCCCACAAGTAAATGGTCCCTAGCTGATGTGCAGGAAGCTATTGATGAGCATCAGAGGGAGTACCAAGCTAAAAAACCAACCGCAACCCTGCCCAATACACATGCTCTTCGTGTCGCTGCTGCTGCAATGGCCAGTGAACCCCTAGAAAATAACGCAGAGTACACCAATGTAAACACAGCCAAGCTCTCTGACCCTGTTAAACCAAGTACAGCTGTTGTTTCAGAGTCAAATGCGTTGGAGAGAGTACTTAGCATGCTAGAAAGAGTACTAGAGCGTACAAGCCAGCCTAGTCCTTCTGTTGTCCGACCAGAGACTGTTCCATTCAACCATGGTTCCCCCTGCAGGGTCTGCAAACAGACCTCACATTCCACACGTACACATTGTATGAGGGAGAAAAGATGTCTGGAATGTTTAGAGATTGGGCATCAAAGAAAGGACTGTCCCAAGGGATCTTCAAATCGACCAGGCAATACTTCACCACATCAGGGAAACTAAAACACTCACATGAGGGAGGGGATAGTGTGAGTGGGAGTGACAAAACCCTCAAACTTGAAGATGATGTACAGACCGTATATTCTGAGTGTGTAAAATCCTTCCCGTCTAACACCACTGTTCTATTCCAGAATATAAATAGGCTTGACAAAGTTGACAGTCTGTTCTATACAGATGCTGTGGTGGAGGATGAAGTGTCATTGAAAGCCCTGCTTGACACTGGTTCAATGACATGTACTATCAGTGAGGGAGCTGAACAGATGTTAATTTGTTCAGATTCAGTCTCCATGTCAAGAGATGTTTGCTCTGACATTACGCTTGTTGGCTGTGGTGGGATGAAAGTTAAGCCAAAATGCATTTATGACCTAAAGATGAAAGTGTATGGCTGCACCTTCAGGGTCCCTGCACTGGTTGTTCCTGGGCAGCAAGATGAAATTATTCTAGGAACAAATGTTATCAAATACCTCCTTAAGCAGTTTAAACAATCTAAACAGTTCTGGCAGGTTCTGAGTAAGCCTGATTCAGAAGAAGCACCTGAAGTAATGCAATTCCTCAGCATGCTGTCTGGCATTAACAGATGGAATGGAGAAACTATCCCTGATATTATTGGGACAGCCAAGTTAATGCAGGCTGTTACTCTTCTGCCCAGGCAGGAACATTTAGTCTGGAGCAAGTTGCCGGCAGCCTCATCCTGTTCTGAAGGCAGTGCAGTCTTGATAGAACCAGCCAAAGCAATGACCCATAAGAATGACATAATGGTTTGTAGATCCATTGCCACTATGAACGGTGAGAGATTGGTTCCAGTCAGAGTCCTAAATACTTCAAGTCAGCCAGTAACCCTGAGACGCAATACAAAGGTGGCACAGGTGTCGGTTTGCATTGCTGTGGAGGATCTGGATGAAACCTCTGAGCTGACTGAAGCTAACTCATTTGAGGTAAAAAACCAGGCAATGCACAGTGAACTGACTGATGACGCAAAAGACTTTCACTCATCGGACTATCAAGAGTCCTTAGTCAAACTTGGACTTGAGAGTTTGGACATTAAATCCTGTGAGGTGTCAGACTATTGGAAGGGCCAGCTGTTGCAACTCGTCCGAAAGTATGAGGCTGTCTTCTCAAAAACCAAGCTTGACTGCGGATCAGCAAAGGATGTTGTTCACAGGATCCATCTGTCTGACTCCCGACCCTTCAGGCTCCCATACCGCCGTGTGCCCCCTGGGCATTACCATAAACTCAGACAGGTGCTCTCAGAGATGGAAGAACTCGAGATAATCCGCAAGTCGAAGAGTGAATGGGCATCACCGCTGGTCCTTGTGTGGAAAAAGAATGGGGACCTTAGGATCTGTGTAGATTATCGATGGTTAAATGCTCGCACAATAAAGGACGCCCATCCTTTGCCACACCAAGCAGACTGTCTCGCAGCCTTGGGTGGCAACACTATATTCAGTGCTATGGATCTCACCTCCGGCTTCTACAATATTGCTGTGGCAGAAGAGGACAGGAAGTTGACGGCTTTCACAACACCCATGGGGCTTTATGAGTTCAACCGTCTTCCCCAGGGATTGTGCAAAAGCCCAGCTAGCTTTATGCGATTAATGATGAGTATATTTGGAGATCAAAATTTCCTGACTCTTCTTTGCTACTTGGATGATGTGCTAGTCTATGCATCCAATGAGGCTGAGGCCCTGAGAAGGTTGGAAATGGTCTTCAGCAGACTGAGAGACCATGGGCTAAAGTTAGCCCCTAAAAAATGTCAGTTTCTTAGAAGGAGCGTAAAGTTCCTCGGACACATTGTGGACAGTAATGGTGTCTCGACTGATCCAGACAAGGTTAGGGCTATAACATCAATGACGGTTGCGGACCTTATGATGGAAGACGGGGTGACACCCTCTCAAAGGAAAGTCAAATCATTCTTGGGCATGGTAATGTACTATCAGCAGTTCATTCAGGACTGTTCCAAGCTAGCCAAACCCCTGTTTGCTCTTACAGCTGCCCCGAGAGGGAGGAAAGGCAACCCACGTGGTGTCGCTTCATTCAAAAAACTGCATGCAAGTGACTGGAAGCAGGAACAGGAAAACTCATTCGAGCTGCTGAAGTCTGCACTTTCGAAATCTGTTGTCCTTGCACATCCTGATTTTAACAAACCGTTCATCCTCTCAACTGATGCCTCCACTGATGGACTCGGGGCTGTATTATCCCAGGTTCAAGAAGGGGAGAGCAAAGCCCGACCAGTCGCTTTTGCTAGTAAAGCACTGACCCGTGCTCAGAGCAAATACCCTGCCCATCGATTAGAGTTTCTTGCACTCAAATGGTCGGTTTGCGATAAGTTCAGTCATTGGCTCAAAGGACACACATTCACCGTTTGGACGGATAACAACCCTTTAACGTATATCCTCACTAAACCTAAACTGGACGCATGTGAGCAAAGATGGGTGGCGAAGTTGTCCCCTTACAGCTTCAGCATCAAATACATACCTGGAAGTAAAAATGTGGTTGCTGACGCTTTGAGCAGACAACCATTCATCAAGAACAAAGTCTCCCAAAGGCTGGTGACTGAGTCCTATGAAGCTTTATTGGAAGAATCACAACAAGTAAGGCGAGATGCAGTCCAGGAGGTCTTTCGGGTCAGTACCGACCATCAAGGGGATGAATACCTCCAGTCTCTTCAACGCCCAGAACATCAGTCGCTGAGTGAAGAAGAGGTATCTGCAGTTCTGCTGGGACATGCAAAGTGGGACCTCAGTCACGAGCAGAGGGTGTTGACTTGGCTGGCTCAAGACGTAGAGGGGCTAGTGCCGACTGGTTCGGTGCCTCTACCTATGCTCTCCCTTCAGGCCCTCCAGGAGGCACAACAAAATGACCCCGTATTATCGCAGGTCATCCCGTTCGTCATGCGAGGCAGGCGGCCATCCAGGAGAGAAAAATCTGGCTTGCTGCCCAGAGCTTTGAAGCTCTTGAAACAGTGGGAGAAACTAAAGATGCTGGACAACATTCTATATAGAGTGTGTAAAGATCTAAGTACTGGCAAGAAAAGATACCAGTTTGTAACTCCCTCGTCTCTGATAGACCAAGCACTTCATGGCGTTCACAATGAGGCTGGACATCAAGGCCAACACCGGACATTGCACCTGGCCAGGCAACGATTCTTTTGGCTCGGTATGGAGCACAGTGTTCGTGAATATGTCAAATGCTGCAAACGTTGTGTTGTGAGCAAAACTCCTGAACCCGAGGGTCGAGCCCCCCTAGAGAGCATAAAAACTACAAGCCCTCTGGAGTTAGTGTGCCTCGACTTCTGGTCTGCAGAAGATGCAAGGGGTCGAACTGTTGATGTGTTGGTGGTAACCGACCATTTTACTAAGATGGCCCATGCTTTTCAGTGCCCAGACCAAACCGCCAAACAAGTGGCTCGCAAGCTATGGGACAGATACTTTTGTATTTATGGTTTCCCTCAAAGAATCCATTCGGATCAGGGGGCAAATTTCGAGAGTCAGTTGATCCAAGAATTGCTGCAAGTGGCAGGGGTAAAGAAGTCGAGGACCACCCCGTATCATCCGATGGGCAACGGCCAGACCGAGAGGTTTAACAGAACCCTTGGTAATATGATCAGAGCCTTGCCACCCCGCGACAAGTGCATGTGGCCACAGATGTTGCAGACATTGACTTTTGCTTACAATTGTACTGTCCATGAGTCAACTGGTTATGCGCCTTTCTATTTGATGTTTGGTCGGATTCCTCGCCTCCCAGTCGATGTCATGTTTCACAATGTGGAAAGGGATAATGAAGTCACGGATTACCACAGCTACACAAAAAGAGTCAGAGAGGACCTTAAAGAGGCTTTAGCTGCTGCTCAGGCTAATGCCTACTCCAGCCAGCAACATCAGGCCCAGTTGTACAACCTAAAAACAAGGGGCACGGACATAGTTGACGGGGATCAAGTACTCTTGGCTAATAAAGGGGAACGTGGCCGTAGGAAGCTTGCAGACAAGTGGTCCTCTAACATCTACATTGTTGTGTCTCATGATCCCAGATGCCATACTTACCGCATCAAAGACGCAGCAACTGGACAAGAGAAAGTAGTCCATCGCAACTTACTTCTGGCAGCAAACTTCCTGCCACTGGAGTTGGACAAAGAGCAAGAGTCAGTGTTTTCCTCTGACATCACCCCAGATCCAAGTACTGTTAACGGTGGTGACCAGGATGTCTCACTTGTGTATTCAGAGAGTAATGGATTGGACCGCACTGCTGATTGGGTGGCAAATACCACCTCAAACCCTGAAGACCTCCAGGATGCTGAAAGTTGTGTCAGGAATCTTCAATCAGGAGCAAGCGATGCTGAGAGTCTTGGAGAGATCGGAAGCGACTCGGCTAAATGTCCAGACTCGCCGCATAACCAGCCAGGAACTGACGAAGAAGCAGTTGTTATAAGTCCTGGTAGGCCAACAACTCCAACAACTGGTGCTGTAAGCCTTGTCAGATCCAGGGCTGGCAGGATAATCAAACCAGTTAACAGACTGATACAACACATGGCACAAAGGAACACACAGACACGTAATGCAGTCCATGGATTTACAAGGAGTTTATTTTTGTAGGAGTAGACAACTTTTGTTTGTGAATAGAGTATGGTAGTATTACACCTCTGTAAATAAGTCAACGCCCATTAGCTAAACTGTATGGGAGAGTAACAGCCACTAACTGTGAGATTGTGTTTACGGCACAATCTTTTAGCAAGCAGGCATTGTTGAGTCTGGCCAACTTTCCAATGTTGCTTTTCCTTTCCTAGAGGAAGACCTTGAATGTCGCTCAAGTGTGTGTGGTCGTTGTCTGTCAGATGGCAAGAATGTTATTCTGTGTCCAGTCTTGATTAATGTTGG
>JAGKQL010002880.1:18246-28793 GCA_018398635.1 Cyprinodon brontotheroides | reverse complement strand
GATTTATAATCCCACCAAAATCCTTTATTCTCCATGAAGAAAAGGAACATTTCTAGATGAGTCTCGGTTACCAGTAAGATAAATGGATGGAAATAAATGGCTTCTATTCTTAAAGCCAGAAAACCGTTCGTGAAAATACCAGTTAGAGTCCGCAGAGACGAGCTAACAGTAAAAGTTAACAAGCGGCAGAGGTTTAGGGAGGTTTGGTCATCAGAGGGACAGACCAGCCGCTTTAAGGGCAGCGGACTGAGAAGGACGACGACACAGACAGCCGGTAAGGTGTACCAAGGACCAATCACAGCTGCTTTTTGTCTGCGCACTTCCGCTTGAGGTCTGCGCGAGTTTGCGACCGTCCGACGTGTAGACAGGGGGGCGTGGTCACGCACAGAGATAGCTTTGACTGGTTGCAGAGGCTATTACCAGTGATGGGAGTAACAGCGTTGAAAGTAACGGCGTTACTAACGCCACTACCTTTTTTAGTAACGAGTAATCAAAATTATTACTCTTACTGTAACTATAACGCAGTTACATTGCCGATACCCCGTTACTGCACGTTACTCAGGTCACACAATGAACCTTTTTTCATGATAGGACTCGTGCGCGCGTCATGAGAGAGGGGAGGATGGAGAGAGAGGAGGACTCCAGCAGCAAACAGCGCTAATTATTTTTTTAAAGTAACATGCCCAACACTGGCTATTACACGCCACGCTAGCACAGTTCCCTAGTGGTAAACAAGCAAACCAACATGGCGGCGCCCGTAACATTCAGAAAGTTTGTGGAGAGTCAGGTGAAGAAGAGAGTCAGCTTTTGGGAAGTGGACACACAAACGATAATATAATCAGGGATCCCAGACGCAGGAGTTGAGGTTCATCGCACTGCTAACAGAACCATTACTGGAAATCGTGCGGCGCGGCAGGGAAGCTAGCATTTTTATGAATGTCTGAAATTTCCTAATTACGATGGCCGACTGTAAGGAGATGACGCCGTCTGCTCATGCTCTCTTTTACCCCATTTACGCTACCATTGAAAAACCGTGCCGAGACCGGTCCGAGCTCAGTAAGTGAGATAACTTATGGTGTGTAAATGGAAAGCAAACTGAACTGAACCGAGCTAGACGCAACCGGACCGAGCTAACTGCAGACCGGTTCCAGAGGTGGGCTCGGCTCGGTTCTCTGATAACAAGAGCGCATGAGCAGAACGCGTCATCTCCGTCTGGCTGCACATCGCGATTCACACTCCGTTCCAGTAGTTGGCGGTAATGCCCCTCCTGAAACAGAAGAAGAACAACAACTTCTTCTTCAACTATAAACAACAATCGAAATCTTCTCCACGCAACATTTTAAAAAGTGGCATTTTAAACAAAAACACCGAAGTACAGCAATAATAATCAAGCATAACTTTCTGAATGTGACGGGCGCCGCCATTTTGATTTGCTTGATTCCCTCCTTCTTCGTCTTCTTCTTCTTGTGTTTTATGGCGGTTGGCAAACAACTTTTGGTGCATTACCGCCACCAACTGCTTGATTCCCTCCTTCAATACTGGCAGTAATACCACAGATCGATACTAGGAGGCAAAGAGTCGAGGAACCGAGATAGCGTGATGCGTAAACGGTCGTCAGAACCGAGCTCAGCCCGGTTAACTGATCCGAGCTCGGACCGGTCTCTGCATGGATCGGTTTTTCGAGGGTAGCATAAATGGGGTACTAGTTATCTGAGAACTGAGCCAGAACTGAGCCGTGCCGAGCGCGACTGATGGCCTAGTGCCATGTTAGCGCGGTTCAGTTCAGTGTGCGTTCCATTTACTCTCAACAGTTATCTCGGTTACCGAGCTCAGGCCGATCTCGGCCCGGTTTCAAAAGGGCGGAGGAAATGAGGCTTTATGTTTAACAAATGAAGAGACTGGACTCAACTCCTGCAGAGATATATAAAAGCCCCATCTTTCATTAGAAGCTCTTGCTGCTGCGAGCCAACGAGCTAACAGGAGCTAGCATTCTGTCTCTTCTCTACTCTATGGGCTATATGTAGAGCTCCCCCTACAGGTTCGATGGAGGACAGTTCAGTAGATGGCAGCGGACTCTGGTTGCTGATTGGTGGAGCTGGTCGGCCGTCATCTGCTGGGCGGAGCTCCAAGCTTTCTTTCTGAAATGGGTTGTTGTATGATGACTTCATTCTGGAAATATTACGACTTTATTCTCGTAATGTTACAATTTTATTCTCATAATGGCCTTTATTCTCATAATGTTACAACTTTATTCTGCTTTAATGTTAACAACTTTATTCGTAATGTTGCGATTTTATTCTCATAATGTTGCCACTTTATTCTTCGTAATATTCATGACTTTATTCTCTTAATATTAACAACTTTATTCTCGTAAATATTTACAATTTTATTCTCATAATGTTGCCACTTTATTTTCATAATGTTACCACTTTATTCTGGTAATGTTATGACATTATGAATGTTACAACTTTATTCTGGTAATGTTAACTTTATTCTCATAAAGTTACCCACTTTATTCTCCTAATGTTACAATTTTATTCTCATACTTTTATATTATTACACGACTTTATTCTCATAATATTTACAATTTTACACTTTAATTTCTGACTTTTTTTTTTCTCATAATGTTCAGTTTATTCTCTTAATTTTCTGACTTTTCTCGTAAAATTTACAATTTTATTCTCTTAATTTTACGACTTTATTCTCTTAATTTTACGACTTTTTTCTCGTAATGTTACAATTTTATTCTCTTCATTTTATGACTTTTTTCTTGCAATGTTACAATTTTATTCTTTTAATTTTACGACTTTATTCTCTTAATTTTATGATTTTTTTTTCTCGTAATGTTACAATTTTATTCTCATAATTATACGACTTTATTTTCATAATGTTACAATTTTATTCTCTTAATTTTACGACTTTATTCTAGTAATGTTACAATTTTATTATTTTAATTTTACTTTACTCTCGTAATAGAAGAAAAACAATCTCTAGCCTGGCCCTAATACTCCGTAATACTTTTGACACTAACGGGCTTCCATAAAACTTCGCGACAAAAATCAAGTGTTGCTCAGAGAACTAACTTCAGTCAGCAGGTTTTCATTTAGACCTCCATGTTTGGAGCGCTTACCGAACTCCTGCTGCTGTTTGCTTTCAGCCGGAGACACAGCGGCCTCCCTTAGAGAGAGAAAACCCGTAAAAAGTGAGAAAAACACAAAAAGTTTCGCTCCCATGTCGGACAGACTGACTGACTGACGGGCTGGAGCGGAGGAAGAGGTTCGCAAAGGTCTGCTCCAGGATCAGCCGCTCACTTCCGACCTCAGTCACATTTTGCGGAGGAAAAAGCCAAATTCTCCTGCATCCAGATCAGATGAAGTCATTGTTAGCTCCAGAAACACGCAGAGAGAGGAACTCCAACTCCACGGAACCAGGAAGACCGAGAGGCTGTATGGAAAGTTAGCGAGAACCACGGCGGAAGTAGAGCTGTTGGTCTCCAAAATAAAAGCACCGAATTCCTCAGCCTTGATGAAATCAGCTTAGACTTTGCCGAAAGGTGCAACTTTGTGAAGAAAGTTGTTGGGGACACTCTAATGCTGCTTTCACACCAAAAGCAGCAGAGGCAGCTAGTTTACATGCAAAGTCAATGGTTGATGGGTCAAGGTGCAGCAAAATATGGCAAGCCAAGAATGCCACTATTCGCATTTAATTATTATGTTAAGATTGAAATTCACCCGCTAAAAGTGCCTGTTTTTCCAAATTTTCGCCGCTTTTTTTGCTGGCATTTACCATCAAGTGCCACTTTTTTACATCCGTCATGATGGTACAGCAAGACGCACGTTCTTAAAGGCACTACTTGATGGAGTCAAAACCTACGTTCTTGATGTCGCGTTCTTACCCGGGGAACTAACCTTTCGACGAAATACCAAAACCATTTACCTAATATGATAATAAGGTCCTTCCTTTTTTTCCAACAGCCAGTGCATTTGAACTGGTTGCATCCAGTCGCTGATCAAGGCAGCCAGACCAAGAAAGTTCAGCACAGATCTGCTTTGTGGAAAGCTCTGCACAGAGCTCGGTGTGGCATTGTTGCCAAAGTTCACTGCATTGCCATTTCACAAAGCCTTAATTTTAGGAATATATCCACTACATGCACTTTGCTGTTATTTTGAATCCATTTCCATGCATATTTTCAAAAACTTTTTTTTTTTTTTAGATGGAGCACGAAACGGACTAATGTTTTGTTCTCTACAGGTATTAGTTGGAAGAGTTCACCGGGTTTTGCAACTCAGACGTGGCGCAGTGTTTAAAGTGACCGCATGTAATGCAAAGGTTTTGCTTCAATACAGGTTCAAATTCCGCTTAGGTAGTTTGACTTTTCTGTTTATATTCTCGCTTGTCTCTAGTTTTGTTTGGTTTTTTGAGAATATGATCCATAAATGTAGCCCACTTCACTGTTGTTTTTGATCCATCGCCATTCATTCTTTAAAAATATTTTACATTGTGCTAAAAGGATGACAATAAAGAGGCAACTTGTGTTCCAGAAAATGTGTCTCTCTGACTTGTTTTCTGTATGTTTCCTTCATATCACTAACCTTTTCCAAAGCTCATAATGCTTTCTACAGCCATGGAGCAACTGCTGCGTTGTCTGGGTCAGAACACGCGTCAAGAACGCGCGTTTTGACCTGTCACCATGCGGTACCATCATGACGGACGTAAAAAGCGGCGCTTGCCGGTAAAAATTAAAAAATTCCGGAAAAACTGTCTCTTTTAGCGAGTGAATTTCAATCTTAACGTGATAATTAGATGCGAATAGTGGCATTCTTGGCTTGCCATATAAAAAAGGTCCCGTATTTTGAGCAGCTGAAGCATCGCATTGGGAGCGTTAAAGCATCTGTTGCGAACGACGCGCCGCAAACGCAGCTACTGCTGGAGTTGGAAAAATTTAACTTTAGCTGCTGGATGCGTCGTATCAACCAATCAGAGGAGCTGATCTGGGAGCTGGCAGGGAGTCAGACACAGCACTGCTGATGCAGAGCGCTATGATCACTCCTCTGAAACAGTTTATTAAGGCCTAAATTAACTGAGAATGTAGAAACCTTGCTTTTATTATACTGGTGCCTGGAGTTTGGATTTCATACATGAAAACCAAACTGCCGCCGCGGAAAACCGCGAAGAGGCGACCGGGTCATAGGCTGCTGTTGCATGGGATTCCTACTGACAGCGCACCGCCGGAAAGGAAAGTAATGACAATGGAAAAGAACTCACACCTGAAAGAACTTTATCCACTCTACCTTTAATTTAGATATATGGGACTATTTGTTAGAGGCTATAGGAAAGTAGAGTTTGTCTTTATTTAGAAAATATGGATGTTTTGATCCTTAATTTTCCCTATAGAAAGATGTAACCAATGTACACGGATGTACCTCAGTGTACATGGGTTACTGCCGGGGCCGCCATAATAAAAGTTTTCTGGCTACGCCTAGGACAAACTGCGTAGGACAAACTGATTCAGCAACATATTTTAAAACAAGTGCAAATACAGCCAAAGTCCATAGAAAACGAATACATTCAAAAGACAAAACTTCACCCTCTTCTTGAACAGAACTAATTGAAAAAAATAATGCAACTGCTTTTGGCATTTACTTAATCATAGTTAAGTTACTTAACACAATTGTTTCATGTTAGCAGGGTAGGAATAAAAAAAACAACTAAATATGATAAAGTAACTGCCAAAAAAGCAGTTGCATTATTATTTTTTTCGAAGTGTACATGACCTGCTTGATATTAACAGTAGTCAATTAACTCATTTCCGCTTCCCTCCATTACATTACTCAATTAAATTTCTTTTTTTAGTAAAATGTTAAATAATTGAATGAATAATCTTTGCATCTGCATCTTTTGGGGTCACTTGCATTGGGCTGCGGTAGA
The DNA here is from genome assembly GCA_018398635.1 of Cyprinodon brontotheroides. Taxonomy (NCBI): domain Eukaryota; kingdom Metazoa; phylum Chordata; class Actinopteri; order Cyprinodontiformes; family Cyprinodontidae; genus Cyprinodon; species Cyprinodon brontotheroides. The sequence continues at coordinate 22,865 of JAGKQL010002880.1, read as the reverse complement.
TTCTAGATCCCTCACCAGAGGTGTCCGGGTCAATTAATTATATTCATCTAAAAATTTTAAATAAAAATCTAACACATTCAAATCACAATGTTTAACTACTGGTGTTGAAAAAGCAGCAACAATCAGCTTCTATAAGATGCACTTGCATAGTTTTCAATGGACAAACAGTAATACATTTTTCCCAATAAGAAGCGTTTTGTGCTTCTGAAAGGCTTTTATTTTGTAAAGCCGGAAGTGTTCATCCTTGCTGAAGTGAACTTGACGTCCTGGTGGAAGGTTCCGCGTGAGTTCGCTTGTGAAACATGAACCCCCCCGATGTGGCCGTGATTTAATTGAAAGAATGTATCAAATAAATTTATGGAAACCTTCAAACCTGAAATAAAACATCAATAAACGCAAAGTTTAAAGTGACTCATTTCGTGACGTTATGTAAGAGAATATAGCGGAAACATCTGGCGGCCCTATTTATAATCTCTGATCTCATCTAAATCCGCTTTAAGAGTGAGGGACTGTAAAACCTTATAAACCTCAGCAAAGGAAACATCATAGAAATAATCCAACAATAATAATCCGACAGTGGAAAAAAAAATAATCTAGTAGAAAAAAAATGTTTTTAAGAATTGTTTTATGAACATTATAACAACTTTACGCAATTTCCACGTCCGACACTTCGGAAAACTTTTTGAAAATACATTATTTATTTTGTTTAAAGATCCTAAAAAGTTCTTAATAGCCACAAAGTTTATTGAACCGGTTCGATCTTGCAGTTCCTGTATCCGACTGTAGGTGGCAGCGGCACATGGGCGGCGGTGTGGGTTTCAAGCTGCAGGAAACCAAAGAAGAAGAAATCCGAGCCGCTCCTCTGTTCCACATGATGCTGCGACCGCAGACGAAAAGCCGATAAAACACAAAACATAGTCGCCTGTTTTGACTGCCGTCATGGATGAAGAGGATACAGTAAGTGGTGATAATATAAATAAAGCAATTCTGCTAAATTTCCCCACAGTAAAGGAAAATGTTGGCGGAAGCTAGTGACCACAGACTGTTTCAGCCAAACCAGTATTTACAATATTTTCTTATTAACACACTGTGTAAACGTCTTTAAACGAAAAGTAAGAAGAAAATCTGAATCGAAAGGAGCTTTTAAAACTATCGGCTGAAAAAGATTAATAAATAAGTTTTCGCTCACTGCAGAAACATATTTCAGATAATGGATAAGTGGGGGCTGTACTTTAGCTGCTTTAGGTAGGGTTCATCAACGTTGTGCTGCTTCAGATATGGCCCAAAATCTATTTGAGATATGCGTTTCGAGTAAAAATATGCAATTATTTCCTTAGACCGTATTCAGCTATTTTAAACTTTGTTTTAGCAACCGTTTAAATGTGACGGAAATGGATAGCGGTTAGTGTTAGCTAGTTACCCGTGCCAAATTTAGGCAAACTATTTTTAAAACATTTAGGATTTTAAAAACTCAAACGTTTATAAAGATAATTAAATACTTAGCCTTGATTTTCAGCATCTTGTTCATCAATCGGCGACAGTAATTATGAAGTAATACTTTAGTTAAAAGCAAAAACATGAATGTTTATATCATTTCGTGGCCATTTAGTAGGTCTATGTATTCTGCATTTCACTTTTTCTCGGTTAGTTTAGAATTATAATATATTTATACAAGATATTTGCTGTTTATATGGTTATGGTAAAAGCATTGCCATTATTAGCTGGGGAAGATTCTCAGTCATCCAGGTCATAGTCCTTTCAAAAAGGTTAAAAAAATCATTTCACTGGACTTTGTTTCCGAGTTTGAAGACGTTTCTCTTCCCATCCAGGAAGCTTTTTCAATTCAAAATGTCAGAAATAGTGATGCGTTCAATTCTCTATAGAGTTGACCAAAAACAAAGCCTTGTTTTGGCTTTGAAAACATGCAAATTGAACTGGATGAACGGGTCCACCCCTTTGGAATGGGGGTCATTTGGCTGCTTTTGTTACCCTGCGATGCCCCATACCTGTCTATGTCTCTGAAAGGGAAATTGTTGGCCTGGCTGAATAGGGGAGGTCTTCTGTTCCCCTGTAAGGTGGTTGGGGTTGTGATGATAGCGGGAAGGAATCAACTCAATTGTCGAAAGCATCTTGTTAACCAGTTAGCAACTTAGCGCTAGTAGGTTCCCAATGGGAAATTCCATTGGGACCAAGTAGCAGTAAATTGGTGACTTAGAAACGACGCTGTCAAGGAACGCTATGGACAGCGCAAACATGCAAGAGGAGGAGAGTTTAGTGTCGGAGGTCGTGGATGAGTCTCCTCCGTCATCCATTTTTTATTTAGAGGAGGAAAGCGGGGACGAAGATGTTGTGGAAGAGGACCCCAGGGCGGCAGAAGCTTGGTTTGGTGTAGAAGGCTTCCAGCCGTACATGTTTGAGCCCTTGCCTCGCAACGCTGCCAGTTCTGTTAGCTCTACGCCTGCCGAAGACACAGACGTCCATCCCCGTGAACACTGGGACGCAACTCAATGGGAAAGGAAAGGATCCTGGTTTCAACCGTTGCGTATATTAGCTGCGACATATGAATCAAGATGCTATGACCGAACAAATTTGATTGACAGATGACCGTTGATATATGATTGGCTGAATTTAGGTGTTCAGGCTGACGTAGAACTAACTGGCCTGCAGAAGATAACAGGGAAAAAACACAGATTTTAAGACAGGAATTTTTTTTAAATAGAAATTTTTCAAATTTTGGGACAATATGGTCTTATAAAGAGTACATTTATATACATGTTTACACCAGAATGATTTGACATTCAAATATGACTTGTTCTTCATGATATCCTGAGTTTCAGCATTTATCCGGTAGCTGTTCTCATGTCCCTTCCCTCACCCGTCCCTCTGTGCTGTCTCTCTGATCAGGCCGAATACAGGGAGCCCTGCGCTCAGTGTGCTGCTGTGGACTGGGGCATCTCAGATGAGGGACGCTTCTACTGCAGATCCTGTCACAACGTCATCGAGGTAAAGGACAAAATGAATACAACATACTTTCAAGGTCAAACCTTCCTCTTTACTCTCTACTGTTGAATTATTCTCAGTGTTGCAGCTTCTACACAATGCAGTACCTCATCCATCCTGTAGGTGTCACTGTTTTTCTTCCAAAGTGTCTCATGGTGTTGTTTTGTCTAAATTTCCCCAGAGAACCAAAGAGGTTGTGGACACATCCTTCGTTGGTGACTTTAACAGAATCTCCTGGATCTCCAGTAAATCCAGAGCTAAGAAGGCGGGTCAGTATTTCATCCTGACATCTTGGACTCTTTATCCTGTGGAGCCAAAACCTCTGAAGCTTATTTCTGTCTCAGTGAGATGTTTTGATAAGCTGTTGTTCCTCAGAGCGCTGCAGGGTGTTGATGGTGTGTGAAGTTTTCCAGTTGATCCTGAAGAAGCAGGCCAAGGCTCTGCTCAGACTGGGCGTCAGTCCGCACTTCAAGGTCCGCTCTCCTCGTTCCCGTCGATCCGACGTCGGCAGCCGACTGAAGCTCGTCTGATCTTTCTCCCGTTTTTCCGCTTGTTTCAGGACGAAGTTCTGTGTCAGATGTGGAGGCTTTACCTGCAGAAGAGCCGGCAGGCGTACACAGACAACCCGGTCAACAGTTTCAGGTTCAGAAGGGTCAGTTTGCCTTTTATTAACTATTATTGCTATTTATAAGATGTTTTTATCCAGGATTTCAAATAATTCTTCCATATTTAATTCTTTATTCAAATTCAACACTGCAAAAACTACATCAAAATGAGTAAAAATGTCTTAAATTAAGAGTATTTACCCTTAATTTGAGCAGGTAAATAAGATGATTTACCAATAGAACGAGTATTTTTACTCTTTAAATAAGGTATCTAGATAAAATGCACTTGAAATAAGACAATGCAATTGTTTTTTCTTATTTTAAGTGTAAATTGTCTTGTTCTATTGGCAAAGTGTCTCACTTAAATACTTAATTCAAGAAAAAATGACTTATTTAGATTGAAAAAAGGTGCTTTAGTCTGCAGCAACATGGCAATTAATCCAGGAAAAATGATGCAGTATTTAAATAATCTCATTTTAACACTGTTGAAACTCAGATATAAAAAAACATAACAAAATATAATAGCCATATTATAAATAATATTTTTTTCTTTAAATCATATTGTTTTTTTGTCTATATTTTAGTTTACTCTGTTTTTCTAAAACTTCTAATTTGGGAGCAACACATTTATATTTAACACATTTTCTACGTTTTATGATTGTTGTGCATATATCCTAATAAAATGTCAAATATTTTTAATTATTTACCGCTTTAGTTCAGTAATTTTATAACTAAAGAATAATAAATAATGAGGTCGTTTTTGCAGTGTTGAATTTGAATTAAATATGGAAGAATTATGTGAAACCTTGGATAAAAACATCTTATAAATAGCAATAATATAGTTAAGAAGAAAAAAATCCGAAAACAGAGCCCTTAAAAGCTTTAAAATTAACTTCTTTAGAGCATCAAAGGCGCCACAGCTACTTCTAGTGGTGAAAACATGAACTAAAATTACTACCACTACTGTTACTATGTTTTTGGTTCCAACAGAAAGATAAATCATATATAATTTAT
>JAGKQL010002879.1:0-28394 GCA_018398635.1 Cyprinodon brontotheroides | reverse complement strand
AAATGGGGCCTGTTTACACAGTTGTAGTCTTTTCGCTTCACTCTGTGCACTCCGACGTCGAGAATCAAGAATCCACCATTCGTATTCCATTTTCAGAGTTTTTTAAAGTGTTTAACAGAGACGTTAGCACCTCGACGTCGGAGTACACAGAGTGAAGCGAAAAGACTACAACTGTGTAAACAGGCCCCATTTCCGTTTCCGGTGGCGGAGGGATATTGACTATTCCTACAGAACTCAATGGGATTTACAAAATGCTAAATAAAACACTACAGGAACGTTTTTTCTTCACGAAACATTATTTGGAACGTCATTGAACAGCGCTGACGACCCGGTGAGTAGCATATTTAAAAAAAAGAACGTTTAAGGTTGTTTTAAGGACATTATCGGACATGCTCTATGCAAGCCATTCTAAAGCAGCCAGGGGGGGATTCTAAATGAGCCAAAAAGCAGAGACAGGACCAATTGTCAAAATTTTGGTGTCGATCATTCGATTTCATCCTGGACACTACAGAAAATGGGCTTAAAGTGTAAAAAACCGAACTTCTCCTTTAAGCCCCTTCCTGGATGAAGAAGGGATCCTCAGGGTGGGAGGACGTCTAGGTCAAGCTGCACTACACCCACACATAAAGCATCCAGCAATTATTCCACAGAAAAGCCACATATCATCCTTACTCATCAAGCACCACCACGAAAAGATCCAACACCAAGGACGTGGAATGACAACAAACGCACTCAGAGCTAATGGATGGTGGATCCTGGGATGCAGCAGTGCTGTCTCATCACACATCTACAAATGTGTGAAGTGCCGAATGTACAGACGACGCACCGAAGAACAAAGAATGGGCAACTTACCTCAAGATCGAATGGAAGCAGCTCCACCTTTCACGTACACTGGAATGGATTGCTTCGGCCCAATCGGCATTGAAGAAGGAAGAAAGGATCTCAAAAGATATGGACTCATACTTACCTGTCTATGTTCAAGATCCATTCACATAGAAGTAATCGACGATATGACAACCGACGCATTCATCAATGCACTCAGATCATTCATTGCCATCAGAGGAAACGTTCGCCAACTGAGATGTGACCAAGGGACTAATTTCGTTGGTGCAAGGAGAGAGTTGGCAGGACTCATGAAAGAAATGAATGAAGAGAGACTGAAGGCTCTAGGATGTGAGTTCCTCATGAATACTCCTGCGGCAAGTCACATGGGCGGCATATGGGAGAGGCAGATAAGAACGATAAGGAGCATCTTGACTGCAGTTCTGGACCAGTCTAAACAAAGGCTCGACAGCACCTCTCTCCGGACTTACCTGTATGAAGTCATGTCCATCATCAACAGCCGGCCACTTACCGCTGAACATCTGAACGACCCATCTGGACCTGAACCACTAACCCCGAACCACATTCTGACTATGAAATCAACAATCATTCTTCCCCACCTGGACAATTTGTCAAGCAAGATCTCTATCTACAAAAGAATTGGCGCCCGGGAATTGATATTTATTAATGAGTTTTGGAACAGATGGAGGAAGAATATCTTCTCAACCTGCAAAGACAGAAGTGGTGTAAAACCAGAAGGGAACTCAAAAGTCAATCACATGGAGTCCTTCTCCATGACGAACAGACACCACTTGCCAACAAGTAGGAAGCAGCAAAAGTCACTGAAGTCTACCCAGGAAGATGGTAGGTCAAGAAATGAAGCTGTTAGTTAGCCACACCACATACGATAGCAAAGGGAAAGCTTCAACTAGAGTAGGTGTATTTAGAGACCTATACAAAAGTTGTTACTTTGATAGAAGCAGATTAAGATGCAATACAATTGAGTTTATTTAGCTTAGCGTACTTTAGAAATATCCTTTGATGATATGATATGGTACCTGCTATAACTCTAAGAAATCCCACATACTGTTGGTTTGTGTAATTTGGTGGGAGTGTAAAATGTATCCATGATGATGCAGACAGTTTATTGATATAATTCATTGATATTGATATATGTATATATAGTTATTTACATTTCATATTAATTATTGTAAATATGATTGTATCTTTATATTGTTTTACTGGTGACACATGGTTTTGATTTATTTATGATTATTCTCATGATTATATTTTACAAGCTTGTTCTTTAGCTGTTTTTTGAAAGCGTTATTTCTAGCGTCCGTCTTGGGTTACCATGGGAGCAAACACCAACGCCGTCTTTCATGGAAATCAACGGAGGTTTTTTTCACATTACTCACAAACATTATAAGCTGAAGTTTGTTGGTAAAAACCAAACAGCATCAAGGACAATCACCTTTTAATTCTGGATAATTCCCTCATTTTGTGGCATGCAGCCAGCGAGGGTATTTTATTATTGTATATAGCGTTACATTGTTTCATTCTGTTGTGCAGCCAGCTACAATGTACACTGTGTGTGTAGTTCGATGGTAGCTAATTAGTTAATTGTATCAACTGTATTGTTCTGTACAGTTTTCGCGGTGCTAATGAAGATTTTGGAGGCTTCATTAAATCAGTTCAAGAAATCCATTTGTGCTCGTCTTGCCTGAGGGGAATTACAGCTAGTCTTCCCTCTTTCAGACACATCCATGACAGGAGGCAGTGAAAGGTCCTCAGTGGCTGACATCCTGAAATCTGAAAAATGTCTTTGGTCGTCCAGCTCACGCATCTGTCAAACTGAAACACTATCTTCTCCCTGTTGATCTCTGGATTTATTCAGCGCTCTAACAAACCACCGCCGTTCACTGGTTTTCCAGCTTCCTGAGCTATCGCTGATAACAGCCAGTAATCTTCTTCCTCCTCACTGTAAACCCGAACATTACTACAGACTCAAAAGTATTGGGAAGAAAACAATAAAAATTCAAGTTAACCCAACTTTAAATTATTAAGCGTTCTGAATGAGGAATACAGTTATAATTTTCTGCTACTTAAACCCTCTAAAGTGATTATCATTGCCTTACTCAAAAGCTTTGAATGCACCAGAGGCTTGCAACGTAATGACATCAGTGCATCATTGTGTTGGCGGGAATCAGCCAGGTAAAGTCATAAATCTCGAAATAAAGCCTTTAAAGTTTTAAAAAGAACTCATAACATATTCTATTCTATCCTATTAAATATAAAAGGCAGCAGGCAATGTTGAAAAAAACAATTAAAGATGCAAAGAAGATATATTGGAGAAATTCAGTAGGAAGAGAAACAAAAATAGATAAAATATGGGGAATAGTTAAAAGAATGAACGGGATGAAAAGAGAGTTTGATTATCCAGTTTTAATAGGTAATGGAATTACAGCAAAGAAGGATGATTATTCTGTCCTGGCTGACAGATAGCAAACAAACAAGAGAGCCAGTAGCTTTGATTGAGGCTGCTTTACTGAATCTTCTCAGTTATTTTTTGTAAAACAACAATATACAGTGTGATACAATTTAGATTTAACAGTTCTCATTCTATTGAACACACAAAACAGAATTGTAAAGAAAAATGCAGCACATTCAACAATACAACAAATATGAAGGTAAATAATGAACTGAAATTAGCATCCTGACTAGCCTCATGCTAGTGATTAGCTTCACGATTAGCGTTAGCATTGTTAGCAGGGTTTAAACTTAAAAAGAGCTCCCTCAAACAATCTAAAATAATACAGATGGGTAAGAAACAACTACAAGAACCGACTATGCATATACTCACTGTTGGTTCCGCTCCAAGATTTAGGCAACTTAACCTGTGGTTTAGCATGAAGTGCTGTATGAACGAACACTGGAAAAGCCTGGACATTAGAACTGCAGTAACATTAAAACACCACAAGGGGGCTACTAATAAAACTGACAGGAGCCAGATCAATGATGAGAAAGCAGAAATATTTTCTCAGACTTTTGTTAAAGTTCATGGATCAGAAAATGTGAGTGAAGGGAGAAAAAAAGAGAAGAGACGATAGCAGAGAATGTAGCGATATTAAGTCAAGATGTTAAGAACAATAAATAATAATAAAAAAAGAACAATAAATTAATCATTGTACCATTTACAAAAGCAGAGCTAAACCGTGCACTAAGGAAAACAAAGAGGACATCTCCAGGGAAATATTAAATATATTATGTAATAATAAGTCAACTTAGTAAACCATCAAAGGATATTTTGTTGGAATTGTATAATAGAGTTTGGGAGGAGGGAAAACTGACAAAGGTTTGGAAAGAAGCTGTGAATATACCAATACGTAAACCAGGAAATGATAGACCTATTGTTTTAACCTCAAATATTTGCAATGACGTCACACGTTGCGCGGCAGCCATATTGATAGCTGGTCAGCCCATTGTTTACACTTCGACTTCGCGCCTGTAAGGACTAGCTTTCTTCTGCTAGTAGTTTGTAGTTTTTTGCGTTTCATTTACCTCTGCTGTCGTTATGGTCACCCGTTGCTGTGTTGTAGGGTGTAGTAGCACAAGCTGTGACTGGAGCGGGGAAAAAAAATCCCAAAATGGATTGTCTTTTTACTGTTTTCCAACCTGGAAGCGTCTCAATGGAAAACAAATGTCATCCATAAGAGTCGCCGGCTAGCATGGGTCGCTGCTGTAAGGCGGTAATATAACTTCATCCACATATCTCCGCCCCTGCGTGGTAGTACCATGCTAGGACAGTCATATATCATCAGAATTTAACTACATTATCCCAGGACACGTACAGTCAGCACAAGATTTGTTTAGATACATTCTTGATGTTTTACGTTAGTGCCAGCACCTAGTCTTATCACCACAACAAACACCACACCATGGCTTGATAACTTCCATGTCATGAACTTTTCCATCTGTCAGCTGTTTGTAAGCCTCTAGCGACTTGTAGCAGCGAAATTCTTCATGTGTGTAGGCACTGACGCCACACACTAGATAGGAAAATATGTCCTCCCTCGCAAACGGCGGTAGAAATTCTTCCCCAACGCACCACTCCTTGCTTTCTACTTCGTAGGGATCAAGTCTGTTTATGAAGCCCATGTAATAATGTGTGTATGTGTATGTCGCTTTACTACTTCAGCCAAGGATCAAGTCCATTTATAGCCCATCATAACGGTCCCTGGCTTCCCTCTGCAGTGTGTCTCGGTATATTCCGCATCCTTTCTTCGCTTTTAACATCGCTGTTTACTCGTCTTTGTGCTCTTTCTCTGTGCTGTTTTAGGTCTTTGTTTACCGTAGCAACTAGCTACTAATATGGCGGCGTACCCAGAATGCAACGCGCTGTGCCCGAGCCTTATAGGAAAGAGTTATTCTTATAAATATTTTATTGAAAATGGAACACCTCAAGGTAGCATAATAAGTCCATTACTTTTTTCTATAATGATTAATGATGTTTTTAAAGATATAGAAAATGGGTTTGGGTTTTTTCTTTTTTGCAGATGATGGGGCGATTTGGGCAAGAGGTCGGTATACTGATTATATTGTGAAGAAATTACAAAAATCGATTAATAAGATAGAAGATTGGTTGTATAAATGGGGATTCCAACTTTCAGCAGAAAAATTTTAAATATTTTTTGTTACTTAGAAAAAAATTTATAGTATGGCATGGGTTAAGTTATATAATCAAGAGATACCAAGGGTTAAAAACTTTAAATTCCTTGGTTTATGGTTTGATGATAGAATTACATGGGCATTTCATATTTAGAAAACTATTGATAAGTGCAAAACAAAATTTGAATGTTATGAGATGTTTAGTTGGTCATGAATGGGCAGAAGACAGAACTGCTTTAAAAGCTATATATACAGGACTAATAAGATCAGCAATAGACTTTGGTAGAGTGGTTTTTGGTTCAGCAGCTAGTACATCACTTAAAAAGTTAGTATATACAGACACGAGCTTTACGATTAATTACCGGATCATCTATTATAGCTTTGCAGGTTGAAACTGGAGAAATGCCACTGGAAACCAGGAGAACAGAACTGTTGCTAAATGACTGGGTTAGTTTACAGGATCATGGTCAAGATCATCCTACAACAAAAGCACTGCAGCCGTGTTGGGAAAGGGAGAGGAGAAAACAGGAAGTTTTGGATGGATAGTGGGGTAAAAACTAAGAGAACTAAAATTAGATATAATTAAATTTAGTCCAACTATACTGTTAGCAGCAATCCCTCCCTGGATCATACCTGAAACTACAGTGTATTTGACATGATTAGAAAAGAATAAGGAAGGCAATATTTACTATAAACTGATACAGGAATATGCTTATAGTTATTATGGTTATATTCAAATATATACATATGCATCTAAAAATGTGAGTGATAGACTTGGTATTGCATTTTATGTCCTAGATTTCAATATCAAAGTAAACAGGAGATTAAATAATGAATTATGAGTATATATAGGAGAATTATTAGCAATATTATTAGCATTACAATGGATAGAGGAAGTGAGACCATTAAGATCAAGTATATGTTCAGATTTGAGTTCAGCTTTAATCAGTATACAAAATCATAGTTTGGAAAGTAGACATTTTAATTGAAATACAGAAAGTTTTATATCAAGTTCAAATGATGGGTATTAGTGTGATATTTATTTGGGTGCCAGCATATATAGGGATGAAAGGAAATGAAATTGTAGACAAGATTGCTAAGGAAGCATCACAAAATAAAACCACTGATATGATGATTAACATAACAAAGACAGAAATTAAAAGTATCCTTAAACAAAGGATGAAGGAATGTGGCAAAAACAATGGGAAGAAGAAAGGAGAGGAAGATGGTTTTATATGATTCAACGGAAAGTCAGAGAAATGTGGAGAGCAGAAGGAAGCAGAAGAGAGGAAACAGTTATTTCAACACTTAGATTTGGGCATAAAGCATTTAATAATACATTATTCAAAATAGGGAAACATATATCAGGCAAATGTGAATTTTGTGGACGAGACAAAACAGTAGAACATGTAGTGATGTATTGTAAGAAGTATGAAAAAGAAAGAAAGAATTTGGTTAGAGACCTAAATAAGGAGAAAGTGAAATCGGATTTGATAGATATTCTGCAGAAAAAGTCAATAAAATGTTATCAATATTTATTTAATAATAGCAGGAATAATTAGAAGGATTTAGTATTTGTAAAGTAATATTATAGATATAGATATATAGATAAATAAATAGAAGTAACTTTATGAATAGGGCCATGCTCACCAGTAGGTGGTGGTAATGCACCACGAAAAGTTGTTTGCCAACCGCCATTAAATGCAACAAGACAAGACAAGACAAGACAGGTAAAGTCAAACCAACATGGCGACTGGGAAGCGAGCAGTTGCTGAAGTTAAGAAAACATGTGAGTATGATAGTTAACTCTTCCTAAAACCATCTGCATGTTGTTTAATTGTATAAATGACACAGCGAAGTAGGGTTTTCTCTTTGTCTGCCCTTTATTTTACTTTTTTTAGCATAACACGAGGTCCATGGGGGGAGAAACATTTCATTTTTCCATAAACGAGCCAAAACATCTATTTATTGAATGCTTTTCTATTTTTGAGAACACAAGACCAAAATATACTGATATTTATATTTATAGATGTTAGAGAGATGCCTTTTAGTGCATTACAAATATAGGGCCCCAAAACATCAATGCATGAAAACAAAAAATGAATAAGAGCCGGTTCCAATGCAAAAATTGATATATCATGCATCCCTAGAAGTACAGTTTCGATTCCATCTAGAAAAATATGGATATGCTGCATTTTAAATAAGCATATTTTTTTCTTATATACTTTCTGGTAAACTTGGAGATATATTTTATTGCATATTGCATATCCCAGTAAATCTGTTTCACCTTTAAATCTGCAGCTCTCCCTGTTTCTCTCTGTTTAAAAATATTTAGGAACCTATTTACTAATATAATAATGCCAGAAACAACATTTCAAGATATCTAAAAGCTGTGCAGTCTGATTCTGTCTGTACAATAAGAAAACATGTTAATTTTAACCTGTAACTGGGAGTCATGGTCCTCTGAAAAGCAAAGATTGTTTAACTAGTTAAGAAAAGAACAAACTAGCTGGCTGCTTTTTGCAATATAAGACTGACTTGTTTAAACTTACAATCAATTGCCATTTTTAGCTGAAAAGCTCTGTATGTCTAACGAACAGATTTTTCTGTGGCATCTCAAATTTTTTTAACCAATCCATCTCCTAACTTTTACTTAATCATCTATGGAAGTAGCTGCTGGTTAATATTCACTGAGTGCTGCTGTGTGTCTCTCCTCCTCCACGTAGCGACTCTCTAAGCAGTGAAATGTGACCGCAGATCAGATGTCTCAAAGGGACAGATGTTAGACTGAGATGCGGGACGCGAGAGCAGCGGCAGAGAAAAAAAAAACAGTGACTCAAAACGCTCTGAACACAGATAGCTGCACTCAACCTCTGTTACCTCCGCTGGATCCCTGTCCCCCCTGCTGGTTCCCTGTTTCAACTACATGCTGCACTGTAGTTGACTAAAATCCCAGACAAAATTCCCTCCGGACATTTTTTTTTTAGGTATGGAAGTAGGACATGTGTGGGAAACGGAGGACGTCTGGGCACCCTACAATAGACTGAATGGTTAGTGCTGTTAGTGCAGATTTGTGCTAAAAAGTTTTTGCCACTTTTGTTTAGGAGACATTAAAGATTATTTTTAGGTCATCGAGAGGTCACCATCCCCCCATTAAATTTTTAACCAAAGTGAAGGAAGTAAAGAACTGGAGAGTTCCTTGAATCTAATTTAGGTTTAGCTTAAGTGGACAAAGAAACATTTTTGGAGATTGTTCCTTAGATCTGCTTACACCAGTTCAAACATTGTGATTGTTTTTTTTTTTTTTCTTTTCTTTTAATTCAACCACATGTTGTGTTATACACAGCAGATTGAATATTGTGAATAAACATACTTTGTAGGTGAGTTTTGAAAAGGCCAGAACAATGGCAAATACTTTTATGGAAAAATGTTATGTTGAGGGTTCCCAGTTGTTATGAACATATTGCAGTGTAAAAAAAAGTTATTTTCTTTTATCAAACTGTGCAACTGTTATCATAAAGTGAATTTTCCAAATCAAATGTGTTTATTCTTTTTTGCAAGTAGAATGTTTATTACATTTGTTAAGAGTCAACTGGTTATAGCTGATCTCAGAAGTCACAGTTCATTACTCCTCTGAATTAATTAGAATAGAAAACCTTTATTGCTCTACAGTAGGTAGTAGAAAAGGGAGATTGGGTGTGTCTGTACCAAAAAATAAACAGTGATGTTATCGGCCGAAATTCTCATTAATTATATCTTAAAAGCTAAAGCAGTACAGATGTCCGTTTTCGTGACCCAAATCTGCATAAACAAAGCAATAAAAAGGAGACCACTTTGGTTCAAATTGGAGTTTAATGGGGGAATGTTGACCTCTGGATGAACTAAAGAAATTATCTTTATCTCTTAAACAAAAGTAGCACAAACTATATATACAAATATATATATTTTTTCTTCACAATTCTCAACTAACGTAGCACTAACCATTCACTCTTTTGGTAAAGATTGTTTTGCAAGGGCGAGGTGTCAGCTGAGCATGCAGGATAAATATGGGCAAATTTGAACAGAAGCGATCACTCAAAGATGCTTCATTGTCACCGCACGTTACAGTTGTCAAACTTCTTTGAGACACTACGGCTGAGAGTATATACTTCAAAAATACAATGAACAAAGGTTAAAGTGTTTTTTTTTTTTGCTTTAACATATTGTATAAAAAGGAAAAAAAATGGTGTAAAAAATCTGTGTGGGATCACTGTCCTTAATTAGGGGACGATAGCACTTACAACAGTTGCAAAGGAGCACTTTCATAGTCTTTTTGAATTGATGTTTCTGAAGTGTTTAGCTGATGGGAGAGGAGCAAACAGTGCATTGCCCAGTTTGGTGGGATCAGTGTAGATGTGTCTGACTCTTTGCACTCATCCAGGTCCTGCAGACAGCATCCCACAATCTTTCACTTTGAAGTCATTCTCAATTAGTTATCCTGTAACATAAAATTATTTAGTAGAGGTATTGATATGCCAGCAAAGAGTCCCTGTTCTATTTCTCATGTCTGTCTTTATTCATCCAGGATGTGTGTCAACATGAAACACACTGTGGCCCTTTGTTGTCTCTCAGTATGTTTGTAGGAAGAGGAAACGCAGTTTTTCAAGACTTTGAACGCAAGTCTTAATATATTTTTCTAAAAGATCTCATCATTAATCTCCTTTTACTGTTTGAGATGCCATGCTGCTGCCTGCTATGCTCCACTGCATCAAAAACACACAGGTGTATTCACAGTTAATTATTTTTTTTTTTCCAGTTAAGTGTGCAGCTGTTCTTAATGTTTCTTCTAAGCTGAATCAAAACTTCAGAGTCAGCTGGGCTTGCAGCAGGTAAGCCTGCCACACAAGCTGCCAGGAGAGAGAGCTGAGAGTAACATCACATGGGGAGTGTTGGTCTAGAGGTTAAAACGCATGCTTGGCGCTTTGAGAAGGTTGCTAGTAGCCAGTTTGGACCCCTACAGCCTCCACCTCTGGGGTCCCTTGAGCAAGACCCTAAACCCCAATTGCTCCCCTGGTACTGCACAGTGGTAGCCCACTGCTCCCAAGGGGATGGGTTAAGATGCAGAATGAATTTCTCAATTGTAAATAAAGTTCAATGAATATTTTTTTAGTAGAGGAATTAACCTGTTGTTGTGTAATACTCTGCTGTATACTTAATTGTTGAGTGGTTAGCTGTATAATTATTCAGAAATAGTTACAGTGTACTTTTGCATTTTCCAAATTGAGGAATCAGAGGAGCCGGACATCGGGAACAAACCCCATTGGTCTTGCCACAGAGATCAGAGGAAGAATTTCATCTCTGCTTCACTTCAGTCCCAGATCCACAGCAATTGTGGTTGAAGATGAATTTGTCATGAGGGGACATTACCACATATGCTGATGCATGTGTACTGTTTGGGGTGGAAGCTTGTTGGCACCTTTTACCTTCATCAGAAGGTTCTCATTGGGTTAGATCAGTGGTTCACCCTAAAACCTCTGCTCTCTTTCTTCACGTTTAATTTTTATCATTTCTTTTTTTATTTTTTGTGCATTGAACTTACATCTTAATATGTGCTTTTGGTTATTTATTAGATTTCTTTTATTCATTGAAGGTTATTTATGGTCTTCAGTTACATGTTTTTTCAAAGTAGCTGTAAGTTCACTGGAAGATGGTTCTAAGCCATTGGTTTTCCAATGGCTTTTATTTCAAAACAAACAAACAAACAAACAAACAAAAGAGTAAACATTTGCAGTGATTCATTCATAACTTCATTATTTAGTTATTTTTGCTTCTCCTTTATTAATGATCATCTTAAACAGGAAGAACCACAGGAGGAACAACTCGAGGGGAATGGGGAGAACCTGCGGGAACTACTGGACAGCACAGTTGGTTTGTATTATTTCCATTCTTAACATATCTTCAGAGCTATTTCAAGGATAATTTATGCATGTATCTATTTTGTTGTGGGTGCAACCAGGAAAGCACACAGCAAAACAGCAGATGCCACGATGGAAGTTCAGAGATCTTTCCGAGCTCTACCTCCCCAGATGAGAAGACCCGCTTAAATATTGGTCTAAACCTGCTGCTTTTTTTCCAAAATTGCATAACATTGCAAAGAAGTATTTATCAATGCCAGCAACATCTGTACCTTGTGAGCAGGTTGTCCCCAAAGCTGGAGAGGTGAGACAGAAGAGGAGTAGATTGAAGGCAAACACAGTGGAAATTATTATTTTTTTAAATAAAATTGTTAAAACTGAAAAAAAGTGCACAAGCTTTACTATTTTTAAATTTAAGTAACACAAGAACCATCCCAGTTGCAGAAGCATACATTCCTCCCGCATTCTTATTAACATTCTGTCAAAAACTGCTTAAAGTATGATTTTATAAGGTATAATTAATATTCTGTTAATACAAGAAAAAAATTCATTCAATCTGTTATGCAACAGAAGGGATGTTAATCACACACAGAGATTTCACAAGTCAGGAATAAGAAATATTCATATATATCTTCTTTAATCATTACCAATACTGTTCTTATGTAACAAGAGTTCAGTAACAAATTATTGAGGACACTTGGATACCAGCTCAAATGTAGTTCTCATAGCTATCCAGCAGATGTCGCCATTCAAAAGTGTGTTAAATATTTTGAGCATGGTTTCAACTTTGGGGCAGTTGTTTTAAATTGATTCATGAGTTCATGGGGCTTCGAAATTGCCATCACTAGTTGAAGCTGGGTTCCTTGAATAACAGGGAAACTTTTCTTCACTGGTACTTGGTGATTTAGAGCTCAGGTTCCTGTACATTAAAAGATGAGCACATCCACCCTTTTCAAATGTCCTGTAAAAAGGGGCGGAGCCTCTGTTGAGTCAGTTGCAATAAGATCAGGAAACCGGTCCACTCAGACCCAGACTGATGTTTCCATAGAACTCAGAGCAAAGAGAAAAATTTGGGTGTGACTCATTATCCATCTGGTTTCCTCTTACAGTCTCTGAGTTTGATTTCTGCCTCTATGGACTGTAGATTGAACCAGAACTGAGATGGGAAAAAAAATATTAAACTATGTAACCAGTTAAATAAAGGAGACTGATAGTATTTCACTCAGTCTGCACTTTATTTGTCTTTGCATTGATTAGAACAAGACAATCCTAGCAGCTCTCACAGCTCGATGTTCTGCTCTGTTCTGGTCTAGACAAGTTTTTTCTAAATAGCCTAGAGCCTGCAAATAGCTGTGAGGGTCTCCACATAGAGTTAATCCAAACAAGTTACAATCGGTTGAAGAAACAGTAAAATGTTGAATAAACCTTCAAAAGTCTAAAGGAGTCTGGCCTCTTTTCCAAACAGCCCATAAAAACAACATATCTCACCCAGACACTGTAGTCTTGCAGGTGTGTCACACCCTGAGTGAGTAAATAAAAATCAGCATTCATAAATGAATATTAGAAGGGATGTGATGGGAAATAGACTATCTGACTACAGGATTTTCTGAGCTTCAATTATTTGTCTTCACAGGAAACAGACCATGTTTTATTTTCTACCAGATGGACTCAGACTGACAGGCTGAGAAGCAAAAAGCTTTAACCTTTGTTTTCTTAGTGGAAACTTTAGACCGAGCCTTTGGTTCTGATTCTGTAGATATGAGCTGACAGTCAGAGTTCCTGGTTCCTCTCAGAGCAACGAGAGTCAGAAGGATTTTTACAGCCAAGAGTTTTATGCCATGAACAGGTGCTACACAGACAAGAAATACCCAGTCAGATAATATCCCTCATCATTTGGAAGTAATCCTCACCTAACGAGAGTCAGGAAAAGTTTTACAGCCAAGGAGAGTTTAATGCTGTGAGGAGGTGCTAACAAAAACATCCATCAGATTAAGCAGTTAATCTGAGATTATATAATGTGGAATAAACACGTGGAGGTTGTTGATGAAGAGCTCTATGGCAGATGGAGGCAGATTACACGTTACAAAACGCAGAAGGGTAAGGTGAAGGCGGAGCCTCAGGCGAGTCAGGTAAACAGAGACGAGACGGTTTTTTCAGACAGTTAAGAAAAGAGCGCATGAACCTGAATCAGGGTGAGTGTTTGCTGCTTATTTTTTCTTTTCTCCCTCTCAGGGTTCTGACTGGGTTCTTTCTGTTTGGGCTTTTATTGGGCAGAACTAGACCTGGTTCTGCTTCATTATGGAGAGTAACTGAATCTGATTTCTTTAAGGAACTCTGTGTTTTCTTTGTTGCTACATCTTTATAGTTCTGTATTTGTTTCAGCAAAATGAATTTTGTAGTAAAGTATTCTAAATTAAACAAAAAAATGTAATAAATTCACTGGAATAAAAAAAAAATTGCCCTGATAACTGGAGAGTAAAAAAATGAAGAAAAAAAAATCTGCTCAATCTACTAAACAAAAGTTGTTTTTTCAACTCAAAGAAACAGAAACTAATATAAATTCCAAAAAAAGTTCAAAACAAAACCACTGGACCTTTTTCCAAGTTTAAAGACGTTTCACTTCCCATCCCATCATGAAAGCTTTAACAATTAAAAATGTCTGAAGTTAATGTGAAGCTCCAGCCTTTATATAGTAGCACAACAAAAGCCTTGTTATGGCTTAGCAAACATGCAAATTAAACCGAAAACAGGTCTACCCCTTAGTAATGGAGAGTTGTTAGGGTCGTTGTTGGCCTGCCTTACAAGAGCAATGTTTTTGATCCCCTGCATGGCGATTAGGATTGAGGTGATAACGAAAGGAAAGCTACGTTTTAGGTTTTCAAGAACTGAAAACTAAGTCCTCCACCTCTGTTTAAGGTTGTTTTTTTATCTCTTAACATAAATGGCTTCCTTCACAGTCTTTTCAAAACCACCTGTGTTCTTTGTCAAAAATGTGAACATTCTGGTCTTCAAAAGAATGTCCTTTGTCCTTAAGGTGTAATTGGACAGCAGAGCCATTTTTCTCTGCAGAGGTTGTTTGGTTTCTCCAATATATAAAGATCAGACCATTCCTCACTGCACTGAACTGCTTACACCACTCCACTCTTAAGCCGGGCATACACTGTGCGATTTTTGCCCTTTTCAGGCTGACTTTCCAGTCGTGCAAGAAATTTTCAATTGGTCCGACTTTCTACTCCGACTTTTTTAATGGGGGCGATCAGCCTCTCACAATCACCTCCTGATCAGGAACGTGGAATCGTAAGGTCGGGAGAAAATCAAACATGTTTGATTTTCAGTCGACCGTTGTGGGCAAATTGCTCAGTGGGCAGACAAGGATTATTCTTCTTCCTGTCAGATAAAAACACAGAAGTATGACGGGGTGCGGGTGAAATTGAGTTCTTTCTGTAAAATTAACAGACCGTAGTAGCCAGGTTTGCTCAGCCATGTCTTTCTCCAATTAGGTCGTCGCCTTTTCTTTTTAGGGCTTTCAGAACAAAATTGCCAAGGCAGCGCATTTCACTCTAGTGAGCTTCATATTCCTCTTCTACTGGTTTGGCTTCAGGATAGACGAGTCAGAGTAGCGCCATCTCACTGCGGAGCTGAGACCTAAGATGAGCAGAGTGGTGTATCCTTCATTATTGGCAGGCAAACAACGACCCTAACGGATCACCATTAAAAGGGGTCAGCCTGTTTTGGTTCAATTAGCATGTTTTCTAAGCCATAACAAGGCTTTTGTTGGGCAATTATATAAAGCCTGGAACTCAGTACTACCCCAGACATTTTGAATCGAGAAAGTTTTTTGGATGGGAAGCGAAATGTCTTCAGACTTGGAAACAAGGTCCAGTGGATTGTTTTTAACTTTTTGGGGGGAATGACTATGACCTGGATGACTGAGAATCTCACTAGCAAACCAATATAAAGTTGTTGTTTTTTTATTTTTTCATAAAAACACATTTATCCATGATATTTATACTAAGATCTTCCCAAACATTTGATTATTATTGATTTTATAAATATTATTAATGAACTGTTCTCTTTTACAACAGTAAATTGCACATATACACTCACTGGCCACTTTATTAGGTACACCTGTCCAACTGCTCGTTAACACTTCATTTCTAAGCAGCCAATCACATGGCGGCAACTCAGTGCATTTAGACATGTAGACATGGTCAAGACAATCTCCTACAGTTCAAACCGAGCATCAGTATGGGGAAGAAAGGTGATTTGAGTGACTTTGAACATGGCATGATTGTTGGCGCCAGAAGGGCTGGTCTGAGTATTTCAGAAACTGCTGATCTACTGGGATTTTCACGCACAACCATCTCTAGTGTTTACAGAGAATGGTCCGAAAAAGAAAAAACATCCAGTGAGCGGCAGTTATGTGGGCGGAAATGCCTTGTTGATGCCAGAGGTCAGAGGAGAATGGCCAGACTGGTTGGAGCTGATAGGAGGGCAACAGGGACTCAAATAACCACCCGTTACAACCAAGTTGGGCAGAAGAGCATCTCTGAACGCACAGTACGTGGAACTTTGAGGCAGATGGGCTACAGCAGCAGAAGACCACACCGGGTGCCACTCCTTTCAGCTAAGAACAGGAAACTGAGGCTACAATTTGCACAAGCTCATCGAAATTGGACAATAGAAGATTGGAAAAACGTTGCCTGGTCTGATGAGTCTCGATTTCTGCTGCGACATTCGGATGGTAGGGTCAGAATTTGGCGTCTACAACATGAAAGCATGGATCCATCCTGCCTTGTATCAACGGTTCAGGCTGGTGGTGGTGGTGTCATGGTGTGGGGAATATTTTCTTGGCATTCTTTGGGCCCCTTGGTACCAATTGACCATCGTTGCAACGCCACAGCCTACCTGAGTATTGTTGCTGACCATGTCCATCCCTTTATGACCACAATGTACCCAACTTCTGATGGCTACTTTCAGCAGGATAATGCGCCATGTCATAAAGCTGGAATCATCTCAGACTGGTTTCTTGAACATGACAATGAGTTCACTGTACTCAAATGGCCTCCACAGTCACCAGATCTCAATCCAATAGAGCATCTTTGGGATGTGGTGGAACATCATGGATGTGCAGCCAACAAATCTGTCATATGGTCATCATGTCAATATGGACCAAACTCCCTGAGGAATGCTTCCAGCACCTTGTTGAATCTATGCCACCAAGAATTGAGGCAGTTCTGAAGGCAAAAGGGGGTCCAACCCGTTACTAGCATGGGGTACCTAATAAAGTGGCCTGTGAGTGTATATGTACGTAGGTTTGACTAAAACTGTATCCTGTATGTTGCTATAATGGTTTCTTAGAGATGGACTCCACTCATCCATGCTGCTCTCTGTCAACCACTTTACAAATCCGTTTCTCCACCACTTCCTCAGAAGAATTCAGGATCTAAAATACAGACTTGAGTCTAAAAGGTAAATCCCTGACTGAGCACCATCAGTGGGGATAAGTAGCCTGCTAGGAAAACTTTAAACTATGTTTGGCTGTCTGTGAGTGTTTACAGTTGAGCCGAGCAGGATGCTCATTATAGCAGGCTGTTGTAACATTTATTAGGTTTGTTCATGTAGAGAAGGAGCATAAAAGGGTGATGCCTGAGGCCTCCATACCCAGCTGTACCACATGACTTCTTTGGAAAATGATTCAGATTTCCAGCTAGTTTGGACAGGTCTGGGTGTTTGTGAGAGTTGCTTTCAGTTTAGGGTTTGGATAGAGAGATAGTTTGGAGACAGTTTGAGAGAAGGAAAGATAGGATAACAGATGGAGCCTCCTAGGATGTAGAGGATTTCACTTATGTGGGAACATTTTTACTTTATATCTTCCAGAAAAAAGTTTCTCACCAGATGGATTTTAATGAGCTGTGGAGACTGTTTTTTCATCACATTTACCTCCTTATTTGCACATAATATACGAAAAATATGTCTGTCTGAGGACCTTAAATCAGTGCTGTGAAAACACCTGACACCCATCATGTCTGCATCAGACTGTCTAAAGTGTCCTCACTGTAGGCAAACTCATCTCTGTCCAACAGACAGAGAGAACAACATTTGAAGGCAGAGGCGCAGTGTCCATGGGAAGGTTCTGAAGGATTTCCAAACAGCTGCCCTGTAAAGCCAAACTGGCCAATGGTTATTCATTTATGGTACTAAAAAAGCTCCCTAAAATGGAGCAGCATTTGTGTGATTAAGTAGCTCTGCTCCCCACCCACCTCCTTTGCAGCATCGTCTCACTGGCTCAGTCTGACAGTTTGCATTTCTATGAAGAGACATGAAAGGACCAGTCCAATATGAAAAGAAACACAAAAAAATCTATAAAAATAATAGGAGAGGCAAAAAAGAAAGGAGGGGGACACTGATGCAGCAGGGAAAAAAGTGGTTTCTCTTTATTTGCCTTGTTACCATAAGAAAAAATCCTGGTGAGAACTCAAATCATTCTGGCTTAAACATGTATATAAATGTACGCTTTATCAGATGATACCGTCCCAAAAGTTAGAAAATTTCTATTTAAAAAAAAAACCCTTTCCTAAAATCTGTGTTTTTTTTCATTATCTTATGAGTTCCGTCCCAGTAAATACGTCTGTGTCTTCGGCAGGCTAACAGAACTGGCAGTGTTACGAGGCAAGGGCTCAAACATGTACGGCTGTATCTACTAGCACTAAATTGCTAAATGGCTGGCAAGATGCTTCCGGAGAGCAGAAGCATTTTGAGAGAGCGTCACCATTTAGGATCAAATGTCATTTTCTGGAAATTTCTGATGAATAAAGAACTAAATCTCCCAGATTTGTCCCAAAGAGCTCAGATGTTGAAACTTGAGTTCCCAAAATAACATGCAATCTTTCCTTCACTCCAACATCCATCTACTTCAAAGTCCCTAACTCTACTTTTAAACTTTTCTGCTAGTTTAGAAATCACTGAGATATTGAAAATGATTGATTAAATCACAGCACGAATTAAATAACTGTTTAAAGCACCTGACTGAAAGTTTTTTCTAGTTTTAGTTCTAAATCCATTCACTGAAACAACAAGTAAAACTCTAGAAAATATATTTCAAACCCAACAAAAATATTTCAGCTTCAATGTGAACCTGGTGATTTCGAGATCAGGTTCCTGTAAATTAAAAGATGAGAAGATCCACCATTCTCACCTGTCCTGTAAAAAGGGGTGGATCCTCCAGTGTGTCAGTTACGATAAGAACAAACCGGTCCAGTCAGGTTCAGATTCCAGTTTCTATTGAAGTTGGAGCAAGTAGAAGAATCTGGGTGTGACTCATTATCCATCTGGTTTCCTCTTACTGTCTCTGAGTTTGATTTCTGCTTCTATGGACTGTAGATGGAACCAGAACTGAGACGGTTTGTTATAATAAAAAAGTATTAAACTGGGTAACCAGTTAAATAAAGGAGACTGATAGTATTTCACTCAGTCTGCACTTTATTTGTCTTTGCATTGATTAGAACAAGACAATCCTAGCAGCTCTCACAGCTCGATGTTCTGCTCTGTTCTGGTCTAGACAAGTTTTTTTCTAAATAGCCTAGAGCCTGCAAATAGCTGTGAGGGTCTCCACATAGAGTTAATCCAAACAAGTTACAATCGGTTGAAGAAACAGTAAAATGTTGAATAAACCTTTAAAAGTCTAAAGGAGTCTGGCCTCTTTTCCAAACAGCCCATAAAAACAACATATCTCACCCAGACACTGTAGTCTTGCAGGTGTGTCACGCCCTGAGTGAGTAAATAAAAATCAGCATTCAATATTGGAAGGGATGTGACAGAAATTATGACTACAGGGCCTCTGAGCTTTAATCCTTTGTCTTCCCAGGAAAATGACCACGTTTTTTTTTGTTTTGGTTTTATTGGTGGCCATTTTTATGGACAGTAGCCTGACAGGAAAGGGGGTTTGAAAGGGGGAAAGACATGTGGCAAAGGACCACAGGTCGGATTCGAATCCGGGCCACCCTTGTCGAGGACTAAGGCCTCCGTACATGGTCATCTGAGCTAACCACCGGCCACCAAAGCATGCCCGACCATTTTTTATTTTATACCAGATCAACTCATACTAACAGACCAGACACAGAAAGCTAAAACCTTTCTTTTCTTAGTGGGAACTTTGGACCGACCCTTTGGTTCTGATTCTGTAGATTTGAGCTCACAGTCAGAGTTCCTGGTTCCTCTCAGAGCAACAAGAGTCAGAAAGATTTTTACAGCCAAGTGTTTTATGCCGTGAACAGGTACTACACAGACAAGAAATACCCAGTCAGATAACATACCTGATCATTTGGAAGTAATCCTCGTCTATTTTGCATAACCAAATGGAAAAGCAAATGACTTAGGAACTGTAAGCCCAATTTACATGTGCAATACATTATTTGAAAGATAACACCTGCTGGTTCCTGAGTTTATACATAGCCCAAGCTGCATCGTTTCATCCATTACTCAAAGTTGTTTTTTAATTCTTGAAAATAAAAGGCATTTTTTGAACAGCAGTTAGAAAGACATGCTTGAGAATAGGCCTGTCACATTTATTACATTTGTTCTATATCATGTCAACACAAAAAGCTGTGGAGCTTTAAACTTTTAGTGTCACCAGCGTCTTCAAACCTCTCCAGATGTGCCAAATTATTTTAGTCAACTATTTGACCCATACAAACATTTATGAAGCTAGTATTTTTCCACTTTTTTTCAGAATTGTGTGTTTATAACAAAATGTGACATTTATAAACCTACAATAACATGAAAATCTATTAAAAAAAAATTGAAATTTCTGCTTTTCAAGTTAAAATAAGCCCAGTACCTTTTCTGAGCTGTATTTTTTGTTTTTTTTGTTTTTCATTTTTAGACATTCTATTAAAACAAAATCAGCGTCCAAATAAAAAAAAAAAAATAGGACTGTTGTTATTATTCAGTTTCGAACTGCGCATCGATCCAGCCTGAGCTGTGTTTCACTCTTATGCAAGCCGGTAACATGGCTCTGCTTTATGAAACCCAGCCATGTCCATCCTTGTTTTAAACCTTATTTCTTGGCTACAAAGCCCAACAGCCCATGTGGTTTTAACCAATAACAGCAGGACTCTATGAGGCATATTATCGCTCTACTCGCTATGTCATTGGCTGACAGGCAAGGAGCGATGGTGAGAATCCAGCGACTGTCCCTGACTCAACTCGAGTCATACAAATATACACTTTTGTCTTGTGGGAAAGAAGATGACATAGTAAAACACACCAAACATCGCGGGCTAACAACTGAGGAAATAAGTTTTAGGAAGTAAATATTAGCAAGATGCTATGACCAGCTAACTTTTTTGATGTCAAAAACCAGATGTTATGTGGAGATTTTCTCATCATGGATTATTTTTATTACAAATATTCTGAATTACCTTTAATCTGTGAACCCTTATGGATGAATGGAGTATAAATAATTGAAGATTGGATTTATAAAACGGCTTCTGGACGCCATCAAATGTATGTTGTTGTGGCTGCTTTGTCATGTTTACATTTTGACATGCAGCTATATTTGTGTTAATTGTGCTTTGATGCTCAATGTGTCCATAAAATGAACTTTGTTTTTGAATTTTGGAGAATCTAAGCTTTCCAACGATGTCTAGCATGTCTATATTGGTAAGCATTTTACCGGTGAAATTTTCATGCGTTCTGAGTTATTAGTTGTAAACTCTTTGAAACGGTTTTCAAAGATTTTGAGAGGCTAAGGAGGTAATCTGAGATTATATAATGTGGAATAAGCATGGAGGTTGTTGATGAAGAGCTCTATGGCAGATGGAGGCAGATCAAATAATAAAAAAGTCAGCAGGGTATGGGGGAGGATAAGGGTGGAGCCTCAGGTGAGTCAGGTAAACAGAGACGATCCGGTTTGTTCAGTCATTAAAGAAAAGAGCGCATCAACCTGAATCAGGGTGAGTGTTTGCTGCTCATTTTTCTTGTCTCCCTCTCAAGGTTCTGACTGGGTTCTTTCTGTTTGGGCTTTTATTGGGCAGAACTAGGCCTGGTTCTGCTTCAGCTTCATGAGTAACTGCATCTGATTTCTTTCAGTAACTCTGATTTTTCTTTTTCTGTACATCTGTAACCCAGATAGAACCTGGGTTTAATGACAGAAAGGAACATTTCAAACCTCCGGGTTATCAGTTTTGGGTCCAACTGGTACCAGAACTCACCATTCATACATATATGTATGTATGTATGTAGGTTTTACTTTGACTAAAACTGTATCCCTCAACGTGAGTCTGAGGAGGCAAATCACTAACTGAGCAGAATGGGTGGGGATAAGTAGCCTGCTAGGAAAACTATAAAATATGTTTGTCTGTCTGTGAGTGTTTACAGTTGAGCCCACCAGGTTGCTCATTATGGCAAGCTGTTGTAGCATTTATTAGGTTGACTGAATAATAGTGATGTTATAAGCTGAGCTGAGGCTTCCAGGCATGTGTCATGTAGTTATGGGGTATTTCCACAAAGTGCATATCAAGGCTTTGTTCATATAGAGGAGGAGCATAAAACAATGACGCATGAGGACTAAATATCGAGCTGTACCATGTGACTTCTTTGGAAAATGCTTCAGATTGCAGGGAGTTTGAACAGGTCTGGGTGTTTTTGATAGTTGCTGTCAGTTTAGGGTTTGGATAGAGAAATAGTTTGGAGACTGTTTGAGAGAAGGAAAGATATGATAACAGATGGAGCCTGCTAGGATGTAGAGAATCTCACCTATTTGGAAATATTTTCACTTTATTTTTATTTATTTTATCGGCCACAGAAATTAAGTAACTAAGGAATAGATTAAAACCAAAAGCTTTTGAAAATGTATTATTTCTGAATCAAATATCAAATATCGAGTGATAGTTATGCCTGTAAAGATTTCAGTTCAGCTGCTTTTGTTTGAATACATTCACACACATGTTTAAGTTGAGCTGAACAAATTCAACATATTATAAAGAATACTCTTATAAATTAACCAATAAGTAAGTCTACGGTTCTTCAGGGCTGGTCAGCCCACAAATGTAAAGTTCACAGTGGTGAGTGTGAGGCTTACAGTTTGTTATAAACCTGAATGAGGCATGATAACCAGAGTCCAGTAGTTTTAATACTTCAGTTGAGACATTCATATCAATGAGCTCATTTCTTTTTGCATTAAAAACAAAACTGCCAATTCCTAAAGCCCAGTTTTAGTCTAAGCTTTCTAGCTAAATGTTCAACATATGCTTTAATATTAAGATTGTCATCAATTATAATACATAGATATTGAAGAGATAAAAATGTTTAATTTTTGCTTCTTGAGAAGTGATCATTTGAGGAATTTCTGCAGATTGCTCTTAGCTCTTGAGAATGGTATCACATTACACTTATTAGCATTAAGTAAGATCTAATTTTAGAAAAATCCTTTGAATTATGTTAAAATTATGTGTAATTTAGAGACACTGGCACTAAGAGTTTATGCAAAGCTGTAGATAACATTATCATCAGTACACAAAATGATTATTGGTGTCAAAAAGATCCTGGCCAGCTTTGTTCACCAAGATGGCAAATAATACATTGTAAAGATGTGAAATGCTAGTACTAGAATTTACTCTGATTTCAGACCTCCATTATCCACTCCTGGTTACAATAATCATTTCATATATCAAAAATAAATTTAAAAATATAACTATTAAGAATAACTACCCAGAACCTCTTCTTTCCTTCTTTCTCTCCTTCTCCATCCTGAGCATGAACTTTGCTAAATATAGCAGTCTTTATACATTCTTGTAGGAATGATGAAATATGGAGAAAGTGTAACACAAAGAGTTCGATAAACCCTTTGTTTATGAAAATTCTCTGATTTACATATCAGTAATTCAGAGACAGAAGAATCAACACCCAGAAGCTGAAGAAAGAAAAGCAGAAAATGTGAGATGGAAGAAAAGGAAGATGGTTTTATAGCATCAAAAAACAGCAGGAGAACTAAGAACTGGAGGAAGGAACAGAAAGGAGGAAAGATTAATAAAGAGAAGGAGATCTGGATGGAAATACTTAATTCTTCAGCCTTTAAAGTACAAAAACATAAAACAAGGAATTGTGAGCATTGAAGAGAGGACGAAACAACAGAACATGTTATATACATATGCAAAGCTAGAGATTCAATTTGGTTTATAAACTTCTAATTACAAACAAATCCCATCTGCCTTTCTTGCTAACTTTTAGCTAAAAATATTTATTGATTAGAAGCTACAAATGAAAGATGGTTTTAAAAACCAATTTACTCAAAAAATATAAAATACATGTATATATATTATATGTGGACCCCCCTGAGAAAACTCCACTCTGCCCCCCAAAAATAAAAGTCTGACTCCCTACTGAACCTGATGGATGATGTGATTGAATTGTCTCTGTAAAGCTCCTTTAGACGACATGTGTTGTGCATTGGAGCTCTGTGAATAAATTGAATTGAACTGTTTCTCTCTGGAAGGGTGAGTCCGTGTAAATATGCTGTGATGTCATAGATTGTTCTGTGTGGCCCCAGAACAGCTTCTCCACTGTTGCACAAATTGGTTTGTGAGCTGGCAGGTTTTTGAAAATTCAAGGGGAAATATTGCCTGACACATCTGACTCCTTTAAAGTGGTAAAGGTTACATACAACACAAAGATAATAACCCATTTTTATGTCCTATATCTGCTTTTAAGGTTTTTAAAGATGCCAATGGGCAATTATATGATTAAATAATAAAACCAAATTGTGCATGATTTTGGTTAAGGAAAAGCATTATAAGTTGGTTAAAAGCTCCAAAAAGTTCATTTTCACTAATATAGCCCCTTTAATTAGACATTAAATTGGACTGCAAACTTCCATGGAACTTTAATCAAAGGCAGATTTGGACAAAACCTTCTTTAGTTGAACTGATTCTGAAGGAAGACGGAAGCAGATCCTGTGTTTGTTGGGATCAAGGGATATTTGATGCTTTTTTTTTATTAGGTTTGTGGAAGATGAGGAAGATTTTGCCAATTAATATTTAACTACTGCTGGTATTTAGCTTAAGTTTTAAATATTAAATATTTGTTTTTTCTTTGTATTTTCTAAAAAAATGTAAATGCAAATATTTTTTTAATATACAAATTAAAGATTTTTAACAAGACATATTCAGATTAATAGTAGAATAATTGAGCATCCTTTTAAAAAATAAATGATCTCACCAGTGATTAAAATTATTTTAAAATAGATGACTTTCTAATAAAAGTAAAATATGTAAAATCTTTTTAATCAACACTCCAGAAAAATATCAGCTTATGAGCAAAGGGCATCAATATGTCTCCTCAATATAAATATGTCCATTAAATAATGAGCATAAATATTACTGAATGTCCTTAAACGCATCATGTTTAGTAACTGTCAGAGATAAACTCACCTGACTTCCTGTAAATGAGGAAGGGAGGGGCTGAGTCCTTCCTGGTTCTCATGTTTACCTGAAGCAAGTAAAGATAATTTGTTTTTCTGAAGAACCGAAAGGATTAAAACAGCTTTCTGTCAGAAATTAGAGGTAAATCACATTTTATTCTAACTTTACAGTTACTTGGTGAGTTTTTCTCTCTGTGAGGAGAAAGAGACATGATCTCTGATTGGTTCGCTGTTCACAGAGATGGTTCCTTTATCTCTGCTTCTGCTGCTCTGGTTGGTATCAGCAGCAATAAATGTGTTTCTGCTGATTGGTTCTGGTTCAGAAAAAGACCAAAGATCCTCTGCTCTCTGTTCTCTAAGGTTGCTATGATGGTTTCTGTTATGACTTTTACACAAACTGGAAACTTCTTATTATCAGTGAACTTTTTTAAAACAAGAACAGACCTGTTTGTCGGGTTCTTCAGGTCTGAGTCCATTTAGATGTTGTGTTCCTGCTAATAGTTATTGCTCATACTATAGTAAAAAAGAAAACTGACTGAAATGTTTCAGATAATCTCATTTTAGAAAAGACCATGAAAAAGAAACAGAAATCTTTATTTCGAAAATATTGATCTCGGTCATTAAATTCTGGTAGCTTTTGTAAAGAACATCATACAGACTGTTTTCTGTATGTTAAGGAGAATGGCAACAGAACAGAGGATTCAGTATTATAAGCAGACAGATATCTAAAATACATTTATTTAAAAATATATGCTCCGGTCTGCAGGGAGTGATTTGTTTGAAGTTTCCATTAGCATTTAGCATAACTGAAATTTAAAAATTATTTAGCTCTTCGCATTTCTAGTGTAACTCTGTTCCCCATTGAAGTGAAATGTAATCAGTCTGGAAAGTTTTTGTTTATAAAACTTTTTCAGGAACTGATTTTTCAAATACTTTTTGAATTGCAACATTGAAAAGCTCAGAACATTTTTCTAAATCAGTGATCAATAAATAAGGTTTCCTTATTCAGATCCTTTGAGGCCTTTTTTCCAAATTGTGTTCTTGATGTTTTGGGATTCTTTTGTTAGCTGGTATTTTTTTTTTGATTGAGAGAATAATTTTCTAATCTTTGCTTTGTTCATTTTCTTGCAAAAAAAAAACCTACACTGTGATCAGTAAGACCAGTGAGTAAATTATTATTATTTTTTATTATTCCATGAGGTTTATAAGGGAAATGTAAATCAACTTGTGTTGATTCAGTTATTCATTTTAAATTCCTTCTGTTCTGTTTTTCATCACAATTGATGTTAAAATTTCCAAATATAAGTTTATTTTTCTAATTAAACATTTTCAGGATTTCTTTCATCAGGTCATAAAATAATTTTTAGATGAAGGTTTATGATAGACACAAATTCCAGTTAACAATATTTCATTAGAGAGGGACATAATAACTGTGACTCATTCTAAAGTCACACTGCTAGGCCATATGATAGGGCTGCATTTAAAATATGTTCAGACCCAGATGGTTCCTGCTGGACCTGTTCCTCTACACACATGATGGGAATCAGCTTTCTGCTTTACAGGATGCTAACTGGACTTGAACCACTGGGAACTGACTGAAGTCTAGAAGATGGAAGATCAAGATCAAAAGAAGAACAGAGCAAAACCTCCAGGCTCCAGCTGGCCTTCTATGAGGATTGACTGGACCAGAGATTACACTCATAACTTCACGTCAGGCATAAGGTAAGGAACCAGATTCTAACTAATCCATGTGACTCCACAGACATATAACTTTTAGATTCTGAACTGGGAAATCTTCAGCATCTAAATCCAAATTTCTTTAGTTTTTCTTTCAGCTTTAAGCTAAATAACATGAAGGATATCAGTCAGTAAATCAGTAGAATTTTAATGAAGGCCTAAGATTCAATGATGGAGAAAAACAGAACCAACCAAAAATCTGAGGAGCAACCAGGTTCAGAGATGCTCTCTAAAGCTTCTGGACTGGGAACACTGGACCCAACATGTATACTGGGTCCAGCTGATCTAATAGGCCAAAGGTTAAAAGGGAAAAGCAGAACAACAGGACTTGGGTCGTCCCTCTAGTTTTAAGGTTCTGGTTCAGAGTCCGGTCCTTTAAACTTTAAACCTTCTGCTTCTCTGCAGCAGTTTGTGTTCAGAGTTTCTTTTTCTCAGTTTTTTTTTTTTATCTCAGAGTTTCTCACTGATTGGTGTGATCTGAATAACAACATGTTTGTGTTTCAGAGGTCAGAACCTCAGACAGAGAGCAGAACCTCCAGGATCCAGCAGTCTGTCTATGAGGAGTGACTGGTCCATAGGATGTCAACCAAACTTCAGGCCAGAACCTGGACCTTCAGACATAAGGTAAGGAACCAGTTTCTAACTGATCCCTGTGACTCTGTAGAGATATAACCTTTAGATTCTGAACTGATTGATCTTCTGCATCTAAATCCAAAGTTCTTTAGTTTTTCTTTCAGCTTTAAGCTAAACAAACATGAAGGATGTCAGTCAGTAAATCAGTAGAGTTTGAATGAAGGCCTGAGATTCAATGATTGAGGAAAATAGAACCAACCAAGAATCTGAGGAGCAACCACAGGTTCAGAGGAGATGCTCTAAAGCTTCTGGACCAAAGGAGCTGGACTGGGAACACTGGACCCAGCGTATATATTGGGTCCAACTCATCCAATAGGCTGATGACCCGGCCAAAGGTTAACAGGGAAAGCAGAACAACAAGATTTGGGTCGTCCCTCTAGTTCTAAGGTTCTGGTTCAGAGTCCGGTCCAGTGTTCTTTAATGACGGCCACATCAGCTCCTCAGACCAGATGAACAGCTTTGGTTGTGATACCAGGGACCAGAACCTCTGCTCTCCACCTTCTCAGACTAGATGTGATCAATGGGTATGGAAGTAAATATGTGCCATCAGAATTTGAATAAAAACAATCTCTGAAATTTGATTGTTGTATATCAGTGTTACTTTTTTCAGTATTAAATAATCTTCAGAATATATTTTAACTCTGTAACTAATGTTATTTGTAAGATAGGTATCTTAGTGTGATGACATGAGTTACTTTGTTATTAAAATTCACATTCTATTTCAAAGTGATCACCCTTTCAATATATATATTTTCACAGTTTAAATTTTCAGTAAGTAAAAATTCAAAGCATATAAAAAATATAACCCTTTCTCAAAATCCTTAAGTTTAATATTTTCATTGTCCTCCAATTCGCCAATCCTTGCTCAAATTCACTGTCACAAATTCTCAGCGTCTAAAAATTCTTGTGTTTGGCCATAAGCTGCTTCAGGTCACAGATACATAGCAATGGATGTCCCATTCCAAATCATCCACTCCAATCAATGCGACACAACCGCCGCTATTGAAGAAGTACCTGCATCAATCTGCGGCTGGCTTAATTGCTGGAGGCGGTAACCCTCAAACCCAACGGTTGGCACCGCCTCGCTACTTCCCGCAGAGATGATGGCGCGATGGGATATATTTGTCTTTAAAGTTCCGGATTTAAAACACTGGTTTTGGGCCGCGAAAGATCTTACATCATAGTGCCGGCATATTACTTCTCGCTACCTCCGAGCTAAC
>JAGKQL010002878.1:8755-28536 GCA_018398635.1 Cyprinodon brontotheroides | reverse complement strand
TGAGTAGTGAGGAAACAGGAAGCGATTCTCCTTGTGGGATGGAAGAGGGAAATTAGTGACAAATGAAGGTTGAAGATAGCAACATCAAAAAATGAGAAAAAGCGGAAAAACAGAGATCAGTTCAAGGAATCTAGTTCAGAACAATCCAGTGATGATCATTCCATACATTCCACAGCACAACAAAATGAATTCAAAGTCATATTCAAAGTCGTTAATCAGGCAGACTCTTTTACAAATTGGAATCCGATTCACTTTAACAAAACCATCAATAAACTTGTCCGAGTAGTCAAAGGTGCCAGAATTCCTGTACAGTGGAGACCTGCTAATTAACTGCAGAGACAGCGCCCAGCAAGGTAAAGCAATACGGATCAACAAATTGACGGGATAAGAGTTCAGTGCAGCTTTATGTGGAGAACAAAAAAGATCAACGGGGGAGTCATTGGAGGAGTTCCTCTAAAATTTCTGAAAAAGAGATTCTGAAAACATAAGCGGTGTAAAAAGTAAAAGAAGCAAAAAAGCGGTTAAAACAACAAAAGAGGATTGTAGATTTTGACAGTTTATCTGTGCTAATTAAATTCGAAGAAGAGCAATTACAAGCAAAAGTATTCATCGGTTACATGTTATAATGTCAAAATCTACAATCCTCCACCATTGAGATGTTTCAAATGCTAAAAATTCGGTCACATTGCAAGCGGTGTTTGTAAAGGGGAAACAGAGGTGGAAGGTGTGTGGTGGAGAACATGAGTACGGGAAAATGTGGAAAAGAAGCTAAAATAAAATGCTGTAATTGTAGGAGAACATACTGCTGCTTATCGCGGCTGTGAAGCAAACAAAAGGTCTGGAGGAAATTAAAAATGAAATTTGAGCTCTCGGAATAACTCTACGCTGAAGCTGCAAAAAAGGATCCCATCTCAGTCAGAAAAACCCCAAACCTACAGTTCAACACACGGCAAATTCCAGAACCTCTAGAGAAATCTCTAAAAATTGATGAAAGACTCACTTATTGTTAAAAAAGACAAATTTTGTTCTTTTCATGGTAAAAGTAATTAATTGTACTGCACAGACAACAAAAAAAACGGAAAAAATCAAAATAATAGTGAAGGCTGCAAGAAAAATATCTGGACATTAAAGATTTGAACTGGGAGATGGGTTGGAAGTATGATGTGGAGTTAATCGGGCAGGGACCACTCAGAAACTGGCAGAGTTAAGAATGACCTAGAGTAAATTAAAAATTATATGGGCAAATGTGATTTAGTATTATGTTGGTTTAAGTTACACAGGTTTTTTTTTTTTTTTTTATTTGGGGCGAATCGTTGTCCTGTTTTCTTTGCTTTACTCCATATCAGTTGGTGGTAATGCATAATGCACAATTCTGCCAACCGTCCTGCCAACCGCCATAAAATCCCATAAGAAGAAGAAGAAGAACATCACTGGACACAACGCTGCCACTGCCACGACTTGAGCTTGCTGTCTCTCTAAAACTTATCATTTCATTTAAGGAGATTTATTTTATTCTATTTTCTCCTCGCAACCTTCTGTCATAATGGGAAGCTGTCTGACGGTGGGGCCAAACAAAGCGTTGGTGATCTCAGGTAGGTTTCCTTCCTTTCTGTGGTGCTGAAGGAGTATGCTATCACACGGATGAAGGAATATGCTGTCACACGGAAGAAATAAATAAATATTGACTATTATTTAGCTTCCTAAACAACGGCTACAAGCTAGCAAAATGAGACCTTTGCGTAACTATTAATCATGGTGACATTTCTGTTTTATTAACCAGAAGATTAGACTTGTTTTAAGGTATGTTAGCTTATTTATCAGGGATGCTAAGGCTAGCTTTGCAGCTACGCTAATGTTGATGCGGGTCACGTGACTTAATAAGCTTACTGATCCATTTGCACCTGTGTTCTACTTCATCATGTACGACGGACGTAGCAGGGACAGGCTAGAGATTTTTCTTGTATTTTGAGAATAAATTCGTAATATTACAAGAATACAATATTAGGAGAACAGGGCTGCCAGCTTTTCACCAAACCTTGGAGTGAGATTTTGAAACAATTTGGACATGCATCCTTGTCAGGGTTAGATGAGGATAGGTGCAGCTATAGGTTGGAAGTTTTGTTGTAAAATGTTGATATATTTTTTTATAGCACAGTAAATATTACTGAATAACAATCAGTGGTCTGTAGTTATGTGGAAAATTTTTCACACAATATCCATTATTTTCTATATTCTAGGGATTTTCAGAGAACTGAAGTAAAGTATTGGCCCTACTGAAATATATGCATCTTAAATATACAGTAAACAAAGAATTTCACAACTGTTTATTAATTATTTTCTGCAGTTCAAGTAATATAACCAATGGGAAACTAATAATTTATTATTGGATTGCTGACACTAATACAGGAACCAGTGAAATCGAATTCCATTCAAACTATATTCAGACCTTCTAGGAGGCTGTAGATTCAATAAAAGTGTACCATGACAGGAGATGGTACTTCTGTGGATGGTTTAGATGTTTTTTTGGTAGATGTGATGGAAATGAAGTTTGACAAACAGCCAGATCTCATGCTGGTGCTAAAAGATTTCCTTATCTGTCAAACCAGAGCCAAAGAATAAGTTCACATGATGCTCGATATTGTTCGTTTTAGTGAAGAAAGTGCTTCTTGCAAGAGTTGTTATAAAATACAACTTTTTTCTCCTAATTTTCCAACTTTATTCTCGTAATTTTATGAGTTTATTCTCATAATTTTATGACTGTATTCTAGTAATTTTTCAACTTTATTCTTGCAATTTTACAACTCTTTTCTCTTAATTTTAGGACTTTATTTTCGTAATTTAAGAACTTTATTCTCGTAATTTTAAGACTTCTCCTTATTTTAGTACTTTATTCTCGTAATTTTGCAACTTTGTTCTGGTAATTTTACAACTTTGTTCTGGTAATTTTACGACTTTGTTCTGGTAATTTTACGACTTTGTTCTGTTAATTTTACGACCTTTGTTCTGGTAATTTTATGACTTTGTTCTGGTAATTTTAGAACTTTGTTCTCATAATTTTAGGACTTTGTTCTCTCGTAATTTTAGGACTTTTTGTTCTCGTAATTTTAGGACTTTATTCTCATAATTTTACCACTTATCGTAATTTTAGTGTTTTATTCTCGTAATTGAACAAATTTGTTCTCGTAATTTTAGGACTTTGTTCTTGTATTTTACAACTATATTCTCGTAATTTTAAATGACTTTGTTTCTCATATACCTTCTAAGGACTTCATTCTCGTAATTTTACAACTTCATTCTCGGAAGTTTACAACTTCTCGTAATTTTAGGACTTTATTCTCTTAATTTTAGGACTTTATTTCCTAATTTTTACGAATTTTATTCTCTTAATTTTAGTGACTTTATTCTCAAAATAGAAGAAAAAAAAATCTCTGTACCTGGGAATCGTTTTTATTTATTTATTTTGGAAATTCAGAATTTTAATTTTTCCCTTTAAAGATACTCTAACAGACAAATTGAAATTTGTCAGTTTTTTTTGTAAGATAAATATTTAAAAACATGTTCCACCAGACTCTGATATTTGAAATAAAATATGATTTTATCAGACAAACTTTAAAAAATGTCCATACCGACATTATTGACAGGTTGTTAAACAGAAATTAGTTTAAAAAGCAGATTTTTTTTCCTATTCTATTTAGATAGTTCAGTCATTCTTAGATTTTCCATTTTAAAATGGTTCTCAATATCGTTAAAAACGCATCACCATGTTAGGATCTGTAATACTTTGGGCGCATAGGGAGCTGCATTCTTTGACTGACGCAGCAAAAAAAAAAAAAAAAAAATCTGTTAAATGTGTGATGACTGTTCTGGTCCCTGTGCACTGCCCCTGCTTTTGTGTTTCCAATTAACATAATTTTTGGCTGTATATTCAGACTAATTTCTCTTCAGATTCTTAAACACATCTGTGGAATCAAATAGCTTAAATCGCTCCCTCTGGTTTTTAGAAACAGAAATAGAAGCAGTGTAGATAATTAGTGAGTCAATGCTAAATCCCTGTGGTTATTTAATGTTTTGTTCTGTTTTTTTCCCTCATAGCAGTTTGTCATCTTGACGCTGTCATTTGTGTTCAGGTGGCTGCTCTGGTTCTGATGAGAAGGTCTACATCGTTGGCGGCTGGGCCTGGGCTTGGTGGTGCATCACCCGTGCTCAAAAGTAAGAGTTATTTGTTTTAAAAACTCCACAGCTGAGATGAGCTCTCATTGAGGTCACAATTAACAGAGTGATTAGCCTGATAATCAATTATCTGCAGCCAGAAAACAGGAAGAATTGGTCAGTCCATCATATACAGTTTCATATTTCCCTGCAGTCGCACTGAAGAGTCTGCAAATACCACTCTCTGCTTGTTATCAATATTTACACTCGGTTTGCATACTAAACAAATCTCACCTGTCTTCTGTTGACAGATAATCTTAAGTATGAAACAAGTGCTTGAAAAATATTTTTACTCCTTAAACTATTACCATATGTTGTCATGTTAAAATTGTTATCCAGAGACGTTTTATTAGTATTTACGATGTAAATTAAAGTGCATAAATCTAAAGAAAGACTAAGGTTACTTGCTTTTTAATTGTTTACATGCATGTATAAACATGTGCGTTCACTTATTCGACCGGGGGGGACGGCCCGGCTGTGTAAACAAGAGACTGGAGAACAACGCAGAGAGATGTTGTGTGACTTTTTAGTAGCTTTGGGCAAGTCATATATATCATATTACAGGTTACCCTTTGTTAAAAAAAGGAATTGCATGCGAGTTAATGAGTCGATGCAATCAACTGGTTTTCATTAAATAGAAAACTTTGAATTAATCTGATGAATCTGAAATAAACTGAATTGAATTGAAATTGGAAAGAAACACTTTTCTTTAGTGTAGCGCCGATATTTTTTTTTCTGGCTCCAATACCCGATACTTGGCTGTGCAGAATTGGCCGATACCATCAGTTTGAAATTGATGTGTGTGTGTGTGTGTATATGAAGGACTGCGTGCTACTTGGATGTGGAGGTACTGCATGGGGGTCGCGAAAGTTGTTCTTTTTTTCCCCCCACTAATTGAAATGTTTGTAGATGCACATGAACATGAATTCAACACACTATAGTAAAAGGATAAATGGAGACAGAAAATGTCTTTCAGTCACCAATGCAGTCAGCGACACACAGGAGCTCTTTCAAGCTGGGCACCATTTTCATTCACACCACCTGTCCTATCAATCAGGAATCAGAAATACTTCAATAATCCCAGGGCCAAATTACTTTCAATACATGACACCATATGTGACTATTAGGGGTCTAAATAATAATCGTTTTATATCGATGCATCGATCCAACAGCCGACGATCCGCTGCATCGATACGTCCGCAATAGTATTGATTCATGTTTTTTTTCCTCCGGTCTATTTTTATCCATTTGCTCCTGGACGTAATTCTCCCTCCCGTGCTGCGTGTGTGGCGCTTAAACCTATTTTGCCCTCCTACCTCGCCTCTGGTTATACTCTTACAGCAGTGTATTGCAGTGAGCTTGACACAGACAATTTTAATTTATGCTCAATATTGAAGCGTGGTCTGTCCTACACACTGTGGGTCTAGATGCGCGCCGAGGCCATAAGGAAGCGGGTCGAGTTTAGTCCGACGACGGAGGGACATGAGGGCCAAAAAGAGCCGGAGATCCAGCTGGAAAAAGAGTCCCAGGGTTCTCGCGCACCTCGACATCTTCTAGCGGGTCAAACTTCACGAAGTTGTTTTCCGCAATTTTGGTCATAAAAACAAAACAAGCAAGCTGGCCTCCTGTCTGCTGCGCGAGCGTCTGTGGAGGGGGCGGGCGTCTGGAGACGCCTGAATTGCACTCGTTGCACTGATTTTGTGAAGTATTTTACAGTATTTTTGATGGAACTTTTCTACTTCTGTTATTTGCTGTTGTTTCTCAAGAAAAATGCATAACGATATTTAGGGCTGGGCATAATTCAATAACGATATATATCGATCGATAGAGGCGTGTGGCTCAATAGAAAAAAAGAGAGTCGATAAAAGTTGGATCAAGAAACGCAGTTTTCCTTCCTTCTCATTGTAGCCTAGCATGTAGGTCTATGCTAGGCACTACTTCCTCCCAACCAATCACAATCGCGGACCCAGGCACGCCAATTCACAAAGCGCCGCCCTCTCAAACCACAACACAGAGCACATGAAGATGTCGCAGCAAGGAGAGGCGGAGGAAATTGTTCCAAAGAAGGGTTTTTGTAGTTCGCCAGTTTGGCAGTATTTCGGTCATGGCAAGTCGGACAAAAAACAAGCCACAGTCATCTGTAAAATGTGTCGGGAACCAGTGAAAACCAAGTCTGATAACACAACCAACTTTTTTTTTCTTTTTTTTTCATCATCTCAGCCGCTCACAGCCGCAGGAATAATTTCGGGAAAATATATATATATTTTCAGTTCTGGGCAGTTTCCCACGTAGTTCTAACAATTGAGAGAAAATGCTGAGGGGCCAGAAACTTCAAATTAATAACTCAGGTTAAAGCAGGAAACAGGGGCGGCGGCGGCGGTGGGGGGCATTTATTTATTTGTTATATTTATTTTGGTCACTTTTCTGGTCACTTTAGTTTATTCTTTGTCAGTATTTAATAACATTACTCAGGTCTCTTAAGTTATTTTTCTTTAAAACAATTCTGTTATGGTTAAAAAGTTGGTTAAATAAAGATTTAATTCGAAGTCTGTTTGTGTTTTTTATTAAAGTTAAATCATTTAGCAATATTATAAAAAGTCCAGGCAGAGCTGCACATAAAATATGGTTTCAAATCTTTTCAATAATTATCTATATCGATCAATATGCATTTTTTTATCGATAAGCTTTTTTTTCTATATCGCCCAGCCCTAACGATATTACAGCTTTCTTATTGATTTATTTATTTGATCTGAAACATTGTCTAGCCTCGTCAGGTGTAAGAAGAAGAAGAAAAAAAAAGAAAAAAAAAAGAACCAGTTTAATTGAATCGAATCGTATCGTGGTGTATTCTTGAGTATCGAAAATAATCGAATCGTTGGGTCAGGAAATCGATACTGAATCGAATCGCCATGATAG
Organism: Cyprinodon brontotheroides; assembly: GCA_018398635.1. Lineage (NCBI taxonomy): Eukaryota > Metazoa > Chordata > Actinopteri > Cyprinodontiformes > Cyprinodontidae > Cyprinodon > Cyprinodon brontotheroides. The sequence goes on along the minus strand of JAGKQL010002878.1, from coordinate 21,411 downwards.
ATGTGATTTACACCCCTAGTGACTATAGGACCGGTTTGATATAACACCATTTCATATAATATATCTATAATTAGGGGGTCTCCGCTCCATCTCTCCATCAGTTTGGGGGTCCTTGGCGTGGAAAACGTTGCAGACCCCTGCTGTTAAATAATAAGTTTCTTACTTTCACCAAAATAATCATTTAGGACAAGAGATTATGAAATGAAGGTGCACACTAATTTATGAACAGCTAAATGAAAATATAATATAAAAATTTAATTATGTATAATAATTACCCAGCAAAACATTTACACTAGCTCTGATCATGCATCATACAACTCTCTTTCTATGCTTCATTTATTAGCTGTTGAAGATTTAACAAAAAAAAGTCAAATTTTTATATAGTGGAAATATTCTATTCCAATATTATTTTTCTAAACATTAATTAGCTCAAGTATGGCCACTTGGAAAATGTTGAACTGAATTTTAACGCCAACTTCCTGTCTTCTTTTTCTAATGTTTTAAAATGGTCTCCTGACATAAAACAAGCTTCGTCATCTTTATTGAAGCTGAAGGTCATGGGTTGTTCTTTCAAAACTGACAGTTTGGATTCATGGTCATTTTGTTTTGTCTAAAATAATTAAAATTCACTTTTTTCTCCTGGAGACTAACTTTGTTTAAGATTAAACGATGAATTGGAAATTACTTGTATCTTTAATGCTGAATTTATAAAGTAAACCATAGATGAAGCGGCCACGGATCAACTAAAAACGTCTGCTGGTTACAGCCTTGTTTTTAGCGTGATTAAAATGTAAAAAGGCCCAAACTTTAAATCTTTGTTTCATCTGTTTGCCCACATCCGCTTGTTTAATGTGGTTTGAACAGTGAAAACAGATTTTTTTTTTTGTCATGTTAGTTAAAAAAAAAGAAGCACAAAAGGTCGGTGTTTGTTTTTTAACAGCTGGTAAATCCCAACATCTTTGTTGCTTTATGGTAGATAAAATATAACTGTTATGTATTCTAAATAACTGTTCATTTCAGTATTGCCATTTGAATCATAAATACTGCACTAACTTCCAGCTATAAACATGTCACCCAGGGCCTGACGTTGTCAGTACCTTTGTTTCCATGAACGCTGTAGTAAACTGCAGGTCTGTGTAAAAGCAGTCATTGAAGCTTCATCCAGTTTTTTGACAGCGGTTTATGTAAAGCAGTAGAATTGCTTCCTCATTTTGGATGGGAGATGTTATCATGATATAAACTGCTTGGCCAAAAAAAGAAAGTCGCCACCTGGATTCAACTAGGCAAATAGGTACGAGCCTCCTATTGGATAATTACTGCATGGACGATTATCTTTCAGCTGGCAACAAGTTATTTAACCCCAACTGGTGCAATGACTTGCTTCTCATTTCCTAAACAACCATGTCGACAGACACATCCCGTGGTCGTGGAAAAGATGTTAGTCTGTTTGAGAAGGGTGAAATCATTGGCATGCATCAAGCAGAGAAAACATCTAAAGAGATTGCAGAAACTACTAAAATTGGTAAGAACTGTCCAACGCATTATTAAAAACTGGAAGGATAGTGGGGACCCATCATCTTCAAGGAAGAAATGTGGCCGAAAAAAATCCTGAACGATCGCGGATCGGCGATCACCTAAACGTGTGGTGAGATCAAATCGAAGAAAAACAACAGTAGAACTCAGGGCTGTGTTTAATACTGAAAGTAAGAGCATTTCCACACGCACAATGCGGAAAGGGAACTCGAGGGATTGGGACTGAACAGCTGTGCAGCCGTAAGAAAACCACTAATCAGTCAGGCTAACGGGAAAAAAAGGCTTCAATTTGCCACGGAGGATAAAAAGATTGGACTGTGGAGCAATGGAAGAAGGTCATGTGGTCTGACGAGTCCAGATTTACCCTGTTCCAGAGTGATGGGCCAATCAGGATAAGAAGAGAGGCAGGTGAAGTGATGCACCCACCATGCCTAGTGCCTACTGTACAAGCCTGTGGGGGCGGTGTTATGATCTGGGGTTGCTGCAGTTGGTCAGGTCTAGGATCAGCAATGGTATGTGCTCAAAGAATGAGGTCAACTGACTACCTGAAGATACTGAATGGCCAGGTTATTCCATCAATGGACTTTTTCTTCCCTGATGGTACAGGCATATTCCAAGATGACAATGCCAGGATTCATCGGGCTCAAATTGTGAAAGACTGGTTCAGGGAGCATGACACATCATTTTCACACATGGATTGGCCACCACAGAGTCCAGACCTCAACCCCATTGAGAATCTTTGGGATATGCTAGAGAGGGCTTTGTGCAGCGGTCATACTCTACCATCATCAATGCAGGATCTTGGTGAAAAATTAAAAAAAATTTAAAAACAAAAAAATTAAAAAACAAAATTAAAAAACAAAAAAACTGCATAATTGGAGGTAAATAGATGCTGCACATCTGCAGCTGGTGCAAAATGCTGCTGTTCAGGTGAACGGAAAAGAGACCACATCACCCTGGTTCTGGCTACCCAAAAATATCCCGCTTCAGGGAAGGATCATCATTTTGCCTAATAGATTTTTTTTATCGTGCATTTTGATTGAATGAAGACTCGTTCCTACAGTGCTTTTGACCCTACCTTGCAGCCACATCCAGTTCCTGTTTGGTTATCATGACAGAAAAATACACAAAAGTTGAGATGAAAATAGTAGCTGCTTTAAATGTTTAGGGAGGTGATGGATCATCTAATAAGTGACCCTCCTAATTGCCAATCATTCTGGTGATATGTTTACTAGGGCTGCGACAACGAATCGATAAAATCGATAAAAATCAACTTTTAAAAGCGTTAAGCAAATCGAATTTCATCATCGATTAGTTGTGTCGTAGCGATTAATGCATCATCCACCCACCATACGCCCGTCATCACATCCACTTGACTGAAAGCGGGAGGAAGAAAAAATACGGCAGAAACAAGCCAGCGCCGCAGGTGCAGTGTTGCCAACCCGGCGACTTTTTCAGACCCCTCCAGCGACTATTTTTCAAAAAAGTGACTAGTGACAAATCTGGCGACTTTTTACAGTGTCACTGGCGGCTTTTGGGGACTCTTACGTGAAAGCATGTATCGTTGCTACTCTGCCAATAAAGAGGTTAATATAAAAATATTTTTTGTCCGATTCATCAAAAAAATAATCGGCCGATTCATCGATTTTAAAATAATCGTTAGTTGCAGCCCTAATGTTTACATAAGGCCGTCCTAATGCTTTCGTCCCTCGTTTTCTCTCACCGGTGGTGAGTCTGACATAGTGGAAAAATTCCTAATCTTTTGGATCTAAACTTGTATGAGCGACGCAAATAGCAACTTTTAAACAGAGTGTGCACGAATAGAAATGGGCTCGTGCACGCTCTCGCACGGCTACAATAGGCGTTCCCTCTCGGGAGCAGGTTAAGGTGTTGTGGATGAGCCTTTTTCTTTTAAAGTGGAGAGGGCGGGTCTTTTAAAAAATTTACAAAAAATCCTTCACTATACGTTTAAACTACATCATCTGTGTGGGTTTGATATTAGTTTTGCATCAGTCGGTAACATAACAACTTGGGAAAAAACCAAAACTCATCTTTGAAGAAAAATGCTTTAAATTTGGACAAAAATGAGTGTATCTAATCTTTGTAAGCTACAAATAATGGTTTGGGATTCATGTTGTGCTAATGGACCACAAAACATAAAAGTCATTAATTTGTGTTTATAAACCCCGAAATCCCACATCCTCCGTCACCGCTCCGCCGCGCTCCAGACCTCCTGCGCAAAGCAAAGCCTACAGCCTCCACTGTTCCTCCCATCCTGATCCACTCCAACTTCCTTGGAGCTTGAGGAGAGCATGAGCGATACTATTATTAAATTCATAGGAGCAAAACATGTGGAAATTAATGCTTAATTTAATATGACTTATTTAAAAAAAAATCCCCATCAGCATCCAGCATATGTGCGACTTTCCAGTCGTGCGACAATTTTTCGATCAGGCCCACTTTTAGCCTGATCGTACGTCGTGTAATGCACAGTGGGTAACGAGCGGCTTTCAGCCTCTTATGACCACCTCCCGATCGGGAGGTCGGGAGACCATGTCTTCTTCTTCCTTCTCTGAGATGGAAATACAGAAGCATGGTGGGGTTGCGACTGAAATTGAGTTCTTTCTGTAAAACTGACAGACTGTAGTAGCCACGTTTGCTCAGCCATGCATTTATCCAAATAAGCCGTCGCCTTTTCTTTTTAGGGCTTTCAGCACAAAATTGCACAAATTGCCACGGCAGCGCGTTTCACTCTGGTGAGTTTCATATTCCTCTTCTACTGGTTTGGCTTCCGGATAGATGAGTCCGAGTAGGGCCATCTCACTGCGGAGCCGAATCTGACATGGTTTTTAGACGTACAGTGTGATCAGGTAGAACGCATCAGAGCGTTGGGCCGCACAGTTTAAGAACATACAACGTGAGCTGTGAACTCACACTTTATGACGAGACCCTGCGGTTTCGTTGTAGAGTGTGAGCTGCGTGCAACGATTGAAAAAATTTCACAGTGCATGCCTGGCCTAACAGGAATAACTAGGAACACACATGGTTTGTATGAGCTATGTTTGTTCTCTACCTCCAAACTCAGCATCTATTCATCCATTCCTGTAATAACAAGTTTCTTTTGACTGGATTTGATTCAACTTTTAAGCCTCTCTATTAAATAAATATTTTGATGGAGATGAGGAATCTGCTTCCTGGTATGTTTGCATCCAATCTTTTAAATAAACAGTTTTACCGACAGTTACTGATCTGTCTTTACTATATTTTAAATTGACAAACCGGATCTTCTCACCGTTCTTTTTCTTATTTGGTGTGATTGCTATTACGGATATTGACCTGGCCGGACTGAAGCGGAGTAAAAAATACCTGGGCTCAGTATTTTGACGTTGACGGACGGAGAAGACGTACGTGGACGGTGACATGCGGAAGAGTAGCTGTGGATGTGGAACAGTTCTCATTGTTTATCAGTGACAGACAAATACTCCGCCTGACGTACGTGCGGACAGTGTGTGGAATCTGGTGGTAAGATATTTATTATCAGTGCGCGTGGTCCCAGAAATAACTTGAATCTGACAAAAGTACTAATAGATTTATATTTATATGAATTCTAACATTGGGCACCAACAATTTTGTCCATGTGTGCATCATCTCTGGGATTGCTCTGCTCACCATGGCTGTGTTGCTGTCAGTGCCAATGTGCCACTGTTTCAACTAATGGTTCACTGTTTTGAAAACTCTGGGCTTTCTAAAGTTTTCTCACATTGAAATTAGACGTTCATTTTAACAAACATGGGTCAAAAGAATCGGAACCTTCAGATGAATCAGTTCAGCAAATAAAGCCTTGGACTCGATTCTGATGGAGCTTGATGATGATGATAGATTACGGTTTCTGAATGTGTAAAGCTTCTCCATCTTGTTCTCCTGCCTTGTTTAGGTTGAGTCTGGAGATCATGACTCTGCAGCCACGATGCGAGGATGTGGAGACGTCGGAGGGAGTCGCCATCACTGTGACAGGCGTGGCCCAGGTCAGCCTATTATCCGGTTTTTACTTCCCCCATGAATTATGTGTTTAATCTGCATTCTTTGTCTGTCTTCTTTCTTTATATTTATTCAGTTTATATCCTGTTGTTCTGTTGGAGAAATCAGTGTTTTTAAAAAGCCACTTCCCAGCCTTTTCTAGCATACAGACCTTAGATCAAAATTGTAGGCCGGAACTTTTAAACATATAAACCTTTGCAAACATAATCAAGTTTAAAGATTATACTAAATGTCCTTAAAGAAGTCCATCCATGTTGCTTCAGACTTTGAACACGAGCTGATTTAAAAAGAATTAAGTGGGCTTCACCTCTCAGCTGGGTCAAGACCAAACCTCAGGGTCAGTATTAGAGATATTGGAAGAACTTATTTGTCATCAGATGGACAGAAAATCTTTGAAAGATGAGTTATAGTGTTTTAATAAAGTGTTTATAGGAAACGTGATTTAAAAAGTTTTCACACCATAAAATAAACTGTGGTAAAATCAACTGCAATCTTATTTAAATCACAAGTCTAAAACTTTTAAGGTGTGATTTTTTTTTTTTTCAGTTTAACTGTTTATTTTATTGTGTATTTGAATTTAACATCAATAAATCTTTATTTTTCGTCTGTATTTTCCGTCTCTCCCTCAGGTGAAAGTCATAAAAGAGCAAGACCTGCTGGCTTTAGCATGTGAGCAGTTCCTCGGTAAAAGCGTCACGGAAATCAAAGCTTTGCTGCTGCAGACGTTGGAGGGACACCTGCGCGCCATTTTAGGTCTGGATAACTGCCGTTATGTTTAAATATCAAATCATTCTTGCTTTAAAAAGTATATAAATGTGCTCTTTATCAGATGATATTGTCCCAAAATATAGAAGATTTTTTTTAAAAAAAATTAATTAATCCTGTCTTAAAATCTGTGTTGTTTTTTTTTCTCTTTATTTTATGCAGGCCAGTTAGTTATACGTTAGCCTGTTCACCCGAAATCATACATCAACGATCAAATCAATAACATTTTTTTCTGTCATAGCACCTTGATACATATGTAGCAGCTAATATACGCATCGATTGAAATAAGAAATAAGAATAATTAACTTTCCCATTGAGTTACGTCCCCTGTGTTCACAATAAGAAAAAAATATATGATGGAAGAGACTCATCCACGACCTCCGACACAAAACTCTCCTCCTGTTGCATGTGTCTGCTGTCCATAGCGTTCCTTAATAGTGTTGTTTCTAAGTCACCAATTTAGTGCTACTTGGTCCCAATGGAATTTCCCATTGGGAACCTACTAGCACTAAGTTGCTAACTGGTTATTAAGATGCTTCCCACAAATCGGCCACAATCAAATAGTTTGCGAACCTTCTGCCACAACAATCCACGCCCCCTTGATAAATGACCAATCACTTTCACTTTATTCACTAGTGTAAATTCGGGCACCACCCAGAAGAATTCGGGAGAAACGGTTGGAACAGCCACCTACCTACGACTTTAAGCTGAGCGTCATCTTCACTCGGTTAGGTTTGCAGCAGGGAGACAGCAGCCAGATACCGTAGAAAGCTCTACTAAAATAATTTAAAGTAAAGTATTGTATTGAATCTGTATTACTTCCATCATACTTTTAACTATAATTCTCATCATTAAAGGTTACTTGAAACATTCAGCTCCCATCATTGAGTCAGGCCAAAATCTACTCTGTTTTTATGCCTCGTTCATTTTTAACTTCTCTCTTTAGCTAAAAGATGTTAGGGATTTAGATCACTGATATGAGCTGCTGATCAACACAGAGGGAGAAAATGAGGCTTGGTTTGATCCAAAGAAAATCAAATATGAGTTTGACTGACGGTTGTTTTTTCTGTTTCTCAGGCACCTTGACAATGGAGCAGATCTATCAGGACAGGGACCAGTTTGCCAAACTGGTGCGGGACGTTGCCTCTCCTGATGTGGGCAGGATGGGCATCGAGATCCTCAGCTTCACTATAAAGGTCGGTGGAAGATGGAGCACAGAGGAGCAACGCTGGACGACAGCTGATATCTCATTAAAAAAATCTGCTTGATTTATTTCAATATAAGATTTATCCAAGAAAGGCTTTTAGGAAATATTCTTAAAGGAATAGTACACCCAAAACATGATTAGCCTTCATTTCTCTCACTCACCCCCATGCTGAACAACACTCTGGGTACTTTTTGATATCTCAAATGCATCCTGGAGATCTGGGAGGCTTCTTGCTGTCCGCCGGACATTCAAATAATGGATAGTCTATCGTGTGTCTCGGTGACAGAAAGCGTCCAAAAAGGTCCACAAAAACGCGTGTCAATATTCCCTCCATACTGCTTTCGGGCCCAATGTATTCCAAGTGTCCTGAGTGGGTAGCATCCAGAATTTACTCGGAAACAGTCATTTAGAATGTTTTTAGAGCGGCCAAATACCCTCCCTGACAATAAAACTACGGCCATTAAAAATCCATTTATTTTGTTTGTCAAAATAGTTATTTTACACTTAATAATTATGATTTAAGAATATTCAATTATGAATTTGTTTATTGCCGTCCTTAAAGGATGTCACTGTGTTGCCATAACAACGGATACTTTCCAGCTGTTTCTCAAATCACAAGAACGCCAAGTATGTTCTTGAGAAGAACACAGGAAAGTGTAAGTAGGAGTCAATGGGAACAGAAGCTTACTCGTGACATCACCACATGCCTGGCTCTTCTAGAGCTGCATTTCCCCTCCTGTTATTAATAGCCTCTAGATAATAATAATACATTTTCATTTATTGGGGAAATAATAATTAACACAGTCAGATAAACACAAATCAAATGAACATTTTGCCAAATAAAACAGAATATCTCCATCAGAGCCAGCGGTCCTTCACACACGGCTATGCAGAGAGAGAGGGCTGCTGCAGACGGGCTGCCGTTACCCTCGGAAGTCTGCTGGGCGCCATGGTCCTCTCAACTTCTGAACATTTTTTTTTTTTTTTCAAAATTATGAATTAAATTGGTAAATGAACCATATAGTTACACTTAAAAGTATAATATTCTCACCTCAAATGATCTAAAAATGTACTTTTATTGAACAACAGCAAAGAGAACTTTTAACTCAATACTCTGAGCTCTGTGAGCGCTCCATTGAAAGCTGCTGATGCCGCGGTGCATGCTGGGACAGCTGTCAATCTCAAGAACGGACAAGTCTGCTGCGATGCATGCTGGGAAAATAGGGGGGGGGGCTAGAACAACATCCGAGGACTTGGTCCGTTCTCGGTCTGCTGTTCTTGTGAATTGGAGCAATACTAGGACTGAGGCTGATGATGTTTCACGAGAACGCACAAGTACACATATTGAGAATCAATGCGCCCTCCACAGAGCGACTCGATAATGGGGATTGGGCCAAAGATGGAGGAAGAAACTTCGGAAAGGGAAGGAGGGACAGCGCCCCCTGGGAGAAGCAGCAGAAAACCTACATCTGTTTAGCTTTAAAGCTTTTAAAATTGCAAAGTTTTATAAAGGCAGAAGGGAAAACGTGTGGAGCAAATGCACACTTCTGCAGAATGCACACTTCTGCAGAATGCAAACAACCAACACCTTCATTATGTTGCTAAATATTACACAGATGGTGGGATTGATTTAACAGCAATTAATGGCTAATTCATTTTAATTCTAGAAGCCATTTCAATTCCTGATCTCAACAGGCTAAAACAGTAAAAAAGAATCACTGTGGTGTGTAAACAAAGAGGGCTGAGAGCCAACTGATGAGGAATCTATGCATTGATAACAGGTGAATGAAGGACGTTAAAAAAACAGGCAGAGACAAGAGAGCGACGCCCCTTCAGCTGTTTTACTGTAATCTCGAACCAAGTTTTTTTACTTTTGTTTTCTAGGATGTATATTGAGAGCTGATGAAACTTCTGATTTTGTTTTTTATTGTTTGCAATATCAGGGCTTGGGAGGAAAAAAATCCATGTTTTTTTTTAGGCCACGTTGCCCAATCCTACCAATGATCATTAGGGTATTGCTTAATCTCAGGGTTAACAGAAAGGACGCCTCTCTGAAGTGAATCCCAGAAATCTTTCTAAGCCCAATAAAAATAGTTTTTAATGAAACAAATACAATAAAATAAACCCCTCGAACTGCTAGCTAGCAGCTAATTTAGGCATCTTTACTCATAATCCTCATTATTTACAACATAAACCAAATGTTTATTTTTCAGATTATCGAAAGTGCAGTGTATTAATTTCTTTGCAGATTTGATTTACATTTGATAGATAAACAGTTCAGCAGCTGTGCGACAGCAAGATGAACGTGTCTTCGCTCAGTGGGACTGAGACGTTACCCCTGCTGCTGTGTTTTCCCAGGATGTCTACGATAAAGTGGACTACTTGAGCTCCTTGGGGAAGACTCAGAGCGCTGCGGTCCGGAGGGATGCAGACATCGGTGTGGCTGAAGCAGAGAGGGATGCTGGGATACGGGTAACCGGACACCTTCTGTTCCAGAGAGGTTTGTTTTTTATTCCACTGATTAAATCTGACCCCCGCCTTGTTCTTTCCTCCAGGAGGCCGAATGCAAGAGGGAGATGATGGATGTGAAGTTTTTGGCGGACACCAAGATGGCCGACTCCAAGCGAGAGCTGGAGCTGCAGAAAGCTATGTTCAACCAAGAGATCAACACCAAGGTATATATAAATAAAGGAAAAAACATGAAAGAATACATTTAAATTTGGCTTCTTCAGGACATCAGTTACATAAAAAAGTTGATTTATATCTCTAAACATTTTGCAGTAACCAAATTTAATCACATTTTTCCAATGTGTCAATCAATCAGTGGAAAAACAGAAGAAAGAAAAAAGATAAATGGTAAAACTAACAATGCTACAAATTTTTAATTATGTGTTGTTTATATGATAATTAAAATTACAAATCCTATTAGAAACATCATGACAATGCTAAACAATAAATTCCCCCGATCCTCATCATAAATAACCATTATTTTGCTGCTCAACATTCTAGCTTTTTAAATTATAACAGAGGGCATGAATTATTGTAAAAAAACATTTTTTTTTACTAAGAAAATGGAAAATAACATTTTAGAATCATGACCTAAATTTTTCACTTTTCACTCCCCAGATATTCACTTTCTTTATTTGTAAGCATGTCAGCCATTTAACTGTCATCGTTGGAAAGCTTAGATTCTCCGCAATTCAACCACCGAGATCATTTTATGGACACAGCGAGCACCGAAGCACAGTTAACAGATATAGCAGCATGTCAAAATGTAAACCTGACAAAGCAGTCGCAACAACATACCTTTGAAGGCATCCAGAAGCTGTTTTATAATTCCTATCTTCAATTGTTTATACTCCATTCGTCCATAAGGGTCCCCAGATTCAAAGTAATCCAGCATATTCCTAATAGAAATATTCCATGCATGAGAAAATTGCCATATAACGTCTGGTTTTTTAAGATCAGAAAAAGTTAGCTGGTCATAGCTAATTCTTAGCAACTTGCTAATATTTACCTTCTAATACTAATTTCCTCAGATGTTTGTTGGTTTATGTTTGGTATGTTTCTTTACATCATCTTCTTACACAAAGAAAAAAGTTTCAGTGATCTTTGTGTGACTCGATTTGAGTCAGAGATAGTCGCTGTAGTCTCACAAGCGCTCCTTGCCTGTCAGCCAATGACGAACCGAGTAGAGCGATATTATGCCTCATAGAGTCCTGCTGTTATTGGTTAAGACCATGTGGGCTGTTTGGCTTTGAAGCCAATGAAATAAGGTTTCAAACAAGGCTAGACATGGCTGGGTTATATAAAGCAGAGCCGTGTTACTGGCTTGCGTAAGAGTGAAACCTACAGCTTAGGCTGGCTCAATGCGCGCAGTTTGAAGATGAATTATAACTTAATAATAATAACTCCGATATTTTTGAAGTTCAGACACTGATTTTGTTTTATTACAATGCTTAAGGCTGAAAATAAAAATAAAAATGCATGTCAGAAAAGGCATTGGGGCTTATTTTCTCTTGAAAAGCAGCAGTTTCACTATTTTTTTTAATAGATTTTAATGTTATTGTAGGTTTATAAATGATACATTTTGTTATATTCACTGATTAGACTTGCAGTTCCTAAGTTATTTTCTTTTCCATTTGGGTATCCAAAATAGGTGAGGATAACTTCAAAATGAGGGGGATATTAAGAGGATATGTGGAAAAAAGTGCTGTGAACACATGAAGTCTCCTTCAGACTTTGTCATTTTTTGAATTTGCTGCACATTTTTGAACTTCTTTCTCTTGCTTATTTTTTTGTTGTTGTTGTTGCATTTGTTGTGTTTTTTTTGTGTGTTATTTTGTTTTCCGGTTTGTATCATTCATGTTTTTGCAACTTGTGTTTACACCTGTCAGCCACTGTAGGCCTGTTAAAAGTAGATTTTTCTCCATGTCCTGTTTCCAGAACGCTGAATCCCAGCTGGCCTATGAGCTCCAGGCAGCCAAGGAGCAGCAGAAGATCCGGGCGGAGGAAATACAGATTCAGGTTGTGCAGAGGAAGAAGCAGATCACCATCGAGGAGAAGGAAATCGACCGAAAGGACAAAGAACTTGTTGCCACCGTGAAGAGACCCGCTGAGGCTGAGGCCTACAAGATGCAGCAGCTGGCTGAGGGGAAGAAGTCAGTGAAAACACCTTCGGTAGATCTTTCAACTGTCTTCGTGGGTTTTAATGATGTGCATATTTCCATCAGGATAAAGACGGTGCTGATCGCTCAGGCCGAGGCGGAGAAGATCAAGATGATCGGAGAGGCTGAGGCTTCCTGCATAGAAGCAGTGGGGAAAGCCGAGGCCGAGAAGATGAGACTGAAGGCTGAAGCCTTCCAGCAGTATGGAGAGGCAGCGAAGAAGGCTCTGGTTCTGGAAGCTCTGCCCAGGGTAACTCATCCGTACCAGCAGAACGGCAGCTTTCATTTAATGTGATAAAGCAACATGTTCAACTGTGTTTGCAGATTGCTTCAAAGGTGGCTGAACCGCTAGCCAAAACAAACGAGATAGTTATCCTCAGCGGAGAGGGCAGCCGTGTGACTGGAGAAGTCAACCGCCTGCTGGCCGAACTTCCTGTGTCCGTCAA
>JAGKQL010002877.1:14488-25153 GCA_018398635.1 Cyprinodon brontotheroides | reverse complement strand
GGACAACATAAGTGGTTCCAGAGAAATCCCTCAGAGGAACTGAATTTTATTTGTTCTAAAAATTAAAGCTCATTCTGCTGTTTTGTGACAGTTTTAATTTTCCTCACATTCAGTTATTTTTTGTTTTTTTTATTGTTACTTTTTTTTCTTGGGGTGGGGGGTCTCAGGCAGAAAGTTTTACAAATAAAAGTATAATTAAAAGCCTTATAGTAGAAACTGTATTGGTGGCTGGGGGGGAAAAATTGCTTCTAGAAGTAATTAGAGCTGCAATTACTGATCTGAAAATGATGTAGTCAATCTGTATTTTCTGTGTAAATGATAATAGTTTAGTATTCTTAAACTAAACATTGGGTAAAACATGTAGATTGATTAAAAAAGATTGTTCTCATCTCATGTGGTGTCAATTAAAGAGACAATTTTGATGTTGTTGGACTTTTATCTTTGTATCTTGTTTGCTTTTCAATAAATTAATTGCATCTAGAACTGTTTCCTCTTTATAATGCATTATACAGTTTAAGTTATTGGACTAAAAAAATCCTTTTAATATTCACCGGTTGAGCAAATATTGGTGCTTTATTTCAGTCATGTTTAATGTTAAAGTAATATATAATTTTGTTGCCTCATTGATCCTTATAAAACAAAGTGTATACCGCTTACTATAATTAAAATATTTTGTCAATTTTTCCTGAACGGTAAAGCTGTGTAACCTCAACAGAAGTTGTACATTTTAATAACTCGGAAATTTCATATCATTGATATATTTATATTAATCATTCATATAAAGAATAAATAAATTAGCAACAATCACAGAAAGCTGTGGCACCCCACATGTGACCTGCTTAAGTTCGGACCTAATTTCATTGATTTGCACATTCTAGTATCTGTTCTCCAATTAACAAAAAAAATGTGATTCAAAGTATCAAGAGCATTCCTTTAATCGATTAAATAGCAGAAGAGAATTTATTATTTTAACTTACTGTTATAAATAATTCATTGATTTTATCCACAATATTTGTCCCATCCCCCTTCTTAAATGACCATCCCCCCAAACCATCCTTTATGACATTTTATTACTGAATGTGTAAATTTCTATTATATATTGACAGTAATGGCAATAATATTGCCCTTTCGACATTTGGCAGGCTGCGCGTTTATGAGCAGCCTGACCAAATAACTGTGGCCCAGAGGGCACACAAGTTTTTATTTTCAAACTCAGTGGCACAACCAGCAGAGCAGGTGACGGTGATCTGAACAGCATCACTGTCTAGTGGCAAAGACGAAGAAGAAGGAGGTAAGTCAAGAGTCAGAAGACATTACCTTTCTAAGCTTACCATTGTGTCACCAAATATGTAGAAGTCCTAATCACTGGACATAGCGATAGCATGCAAACCTAGGTAAACTAGTTTGAAGCACATTTATCTGTCTTTATAGTTGTCATGACTCAGAATTAGAGTAGAGTGTACAGGGCACTGCTGAGCATTCAAAATCCGAATTTTGGTTGTAGTTGAACATAAAATAAATCTGTTGACTGCTGCTGATTTGCTAGGTGACAGCCTGAATCTAGAAGATGCAGGTGAGACAAGTGGAGCTGCGGCCGAGAGCCGAATCGAAGGTCGAAGGTTTGAAAAAGGCATTTTAATTAAGCAATTTAAGACATGTGTTAAGATTATTCTCTTGAACAGAACTGTCAAAATGTGATGTAAATGTCTGGCCAATGGTCATAAATTAAATGAATGTTGACATCTAAGTGCAAAGTGTGATTTGCCGAACGCCTGTCTTCTGATCAATGTTGAATATACTTTGACAGACCTGTTAAATAATTTTAACTCATTCATTGCCAGCAACATGTTTGTTATGTTTCTGGCCTGTCAACTAGTATTTGTGATTTCATTCCCCTCCAGTGGCGGCTGCTCTATTTTGGGCGTTGGGGCACCGCTCTCCCTGATAAGAAGAGAGAAATGTAAAATATATTTTTTAGAAATTAACTCATAAATGTCAGTTTTACTCTCTAGAGTGTGTACCTATAAGCAAAACAAATTATATGTAAACTACATTTCCCAATCTACTGTCATTAATTTGTGGATTTCCGACAAGTCAGTACCGTCTCTGTTCTGGGAAGGCTGATCAGACAGATCCACATGTGCAGAGAATCTGTCAATCATGTACACTATTGCTAGGTAGAATTTAATGGGCAATCAGCCTCTCAGAACTTAATGGCCTTGGGGCGCTGAAAAATACTGCACCCTTTAACAGGCTTCTGCACCCAAGCCGCAGGTGCAAACAATTAGAGGGAAGATGATGCGAATGTAATTGTAGCGAGCGAGATGCAGCCTCCACCAAATTCGGTGAGATCCTTATTTATCTACCCGTTTGCCAGGAAGAACATCCCTGTTGTAGGATATGAAATTTCATGTCATGGTTATTGTGACTGTGACTGAATCCACATCCTCTAACTCTAACTTGGCGCCACACACACATTCCTGTTATACTGTGTGTTGTGAGGACCAATCACGCGTAGCGCTGAGCCCAGTAGCCTTATTAACTTTAAACACACATAAGCTGTCCTTGGTTACCTGCTGGGAGTTGAGGGGTTGCACACTGGGGATATTTCAGTGGGGTTAGCCGTGTGTGTGTGTGTGAGTGTGATGGGTGTCTGGGGGTGTCTTTGCTGGCTTCAAACCCGTGGCAGCTCAGTAAGCGGTTAAAGCGCCAGAAGAGTTGTTGGAATCGCGGAATTGGCGTCACCAACCGCATTGACTAAGCTAAATGTTTGTCAGATTATAATTATTTTTTTTTATGTTTAAGTTTGGTACTCAAACAGAATTAAGAATCAATGAATCTGTATAAAATAATTAAGTTGTAAAAATTATTTGTTTTTGTACATCAATTGTTTGTGGAGGTAATATATGGACAAAACTGATTTATGAGAAGAAATCAGAAATAAGAGCCCTGAGGGGAGGGGCTTAAACTATTTAATGAGGGCTGTGGGAAGAAAAAGCCGGCCATTTTTTGTTTTCTGTTTCTTTGTTTCATTGCTGGTAATGGCTGGAGGGGAGGCTGAGGGCCCAGAGTATCTTGTACATGTTTAGTTTTCTTTTGCACCCTGTTTTGAGTTTTTGAGCACAATAAATCACCAACACCTGGTAACCACGACTGAGCCTGGATTCTTGGAGGCCAAAGAACCCCGTCACAGTGACCCAAATCATCACTGTTACTGTTATTATATAGTAAATTAAATCATTACTGTTAAATTATATGTATTGTCCAATTGTTTATTTGAATTCTTATTCCGGATTAGTTGGAGACATACACTAGGCTATATCAGCCCCACCAAAAATATTTTTCACCAGCCGCCACTGTTCCCCTCCCCATCTGCTCTGTGCATTTGGCCCTCCTGTGCTGCGACTGCTCAGCCTAATTGCCGCTGATTCCTCTCACCTGTTTGCCGGCCTTCTTAAGCAGGCCTCTGTCTAGTTGACAGTGCCAGATTGCCTGAAAGCCTTGGCTAGTAAGCATTCAGCATTTTTCTCTCTGTCTACCTAATCCTGACCTGTTTCTGCCTCCTGATTTTTCAGCCTGCCTAGCCCTTGTTGGATTTTTTTTTTGTGCCGCCTGGATCCCCTGACCTGTTTCTCTGTGCTCCTAACCTTGTCCCTGGATTCTGTTTTGTCACCTGGTCCTTCAAAGATGTGTTGCTTTCTGTGTTTTAAGTTACCTGTAAAAATGGTAACTTATCAGGGGGAGTTGTTAGGTTTATTATTTATACATCATGTGCATTGTTGTTCTGTTAGACAGAGTAGAAGGACTTCCTTCACATTGTGAATGTCACTGTGTGTACGGAGGTCATCTAATCAGGACAGCCTTCGTGTCTTTAATAAAACACAGGATATAGGGCACATCTTGGGAGCCGGTCTGATAGAGGATAGCTATCTGTAACCCTGAGGCATAGAAGCAAGCTGCATGAAGTTCAAGACATGGATGGTGTGTCAGTTTCTGATACGGACAGCTCAACATCAACATGATGCAAAACATAGACTCATGAGCTATAAGAAGCAGGTGATGACGTTGTTCAGGGCTCAATCTTTGCCGCTCGCCCGACGTGATTTTGAGCCCACAGCTGTGCAAGCTCCAAGCATTTTTGTATCTGATGATTAAATGAGTCATTTCAGGTCGACAAAGGTTTTCGTCGCCCTGGTGGTCTGTAGGGGAAATACCGCATTCTCCTGTAATTGCAGGAGCTCGCGACCCGCGACTCACAGGCTCAGAAGTCTTCGGCATCACGAGAGTCAGTCTTGCTTCACGGCAAGAACTGCTACACTGCTTGTTAGCGCAGTGGCAATATTTGTGCAGTTATCATGGCGAACCAGCGAGAAAACAGCTTAAAGCCCATGTCTGGAAACATTCTAAATTTTCAATTTCAACTGCTGGTTAGCAGAGTTCATGAGGGGCTAAGCATCTAGCTTCAGGCTTAGCATGGCAGACCCAGATTTGAGCTTCCAGCTCACCGCAGAGAAAACACAGAAAATAACCACAGTAGGATTCTTCAGGCTGAGCTCTGCTGCCAGCTCATTGCAGAGAACTACAGGGAATATCCACATAGGATTCCTTCAGGCTGAGCTTCCAGCTCACATTGCAGAGAACAACAGGGGTGTGAATTTCCACATTGGATTCTTTCAGGCTGATTCCACATAGGAACCTTCAGATAAACTCCACATAGAAGTCTTCAGGTTAAATTCACATAGGAATCTTCAGGTTGGCTCACCAGGGCAGATAGCAGGTTAAGCTCACCTAGAGCTTCAGGCTAGAGACAGGTAGTCTGTGATGCAGCTCTCCCAGAGCTGCAGGCCAGAGACAGGTTGTGCCAGAGAGGCAGCTCTTCCCAGAGCTTCACGAAGAGACAGGAGGTTAAGCTCATCCAGAGCTTCAATAATGAGGAGACAGGAGGTTAAGCTCATCCAGAGCTTTCACGAAGAGGACAGGATTCCTGTGAGGCAGAAACAACAAGGAAGAGTTAGAATCTGATCTCACACTAGAGATAACTAAGATTCTTCTGTACGCAGGCTCAGGAAGCTAACCAACTAAGATCAACACTGCGGCGTGGAAGCAAGGTCTGAAGGCAGGTTATATAGCAGTGGATCCTCTGATGATGAGATGGGCCACAGGTGTGTTGGAGGCTCAGCTCAGGAGGACCCACGGCGCACTCTGCTGGAGGAAGGTGGTAAAGCTCCAGATCCCAACAGTAACTCCAGTCTAAAAAAAAGTAACAAAGAGCAGAAGAGGATCCTCGGCGCCTCTGGAGGGCAAAGCCTGAGGATCCCAACAGAGCCCCCTCAAGGGCGACTCCAGACTGAAAAAGTCAAAAAAAAAAACCCAAAAACAAAACAACCCACCCAGGGTGGGGCGAGGGGCACTAAGGCCAGGAGGGCCAGTAACAACAAAAACAGAGTCCAGAAAAACAAAACAACCCACCCAGGGCGGGCGGAGGGGGCACTAGGGCGAGGAGGGCCAGGAACAACAAAAAACAGAGTCCAGAAAACAAAAAACAACCCACCCAGAGTGGGCGAAGGGGAAAACAGGCCAGGAGGGCAAAAACAGAAACAGAGTCCAGAACAGAAAACCGATCCACTTACGGTGGATGAAAACAACAGAAAACCCCTTTAAAATTTCTTGGGCAACGTCTCAGGTGGCCGGCCGAGGGACCGGCAGCGGGACAGAGTCTTCAGGTGGCCTGCCGTGGGGCCGGCAGCGGGGCCGGAGGCAAAGCAGATGCTCAGGAGGTCGACCGTTGGGACGGAGGCGAGACAGACAGATGCTCAGGAGGCCGACCGCAGGGCTGGAGACGAAGCAGCATCTTAGGGGGACCACCGCCGGGCAGGAGGCATGGCAGAGGTTCTGGAGGCCGGCCGAGGATCCGGCAACGGAGCAGAGTCTTAGGTGGCCGGGCTGAGGCGAAGCTGATGCTCTGGGGGTCTGCCATAAGGTCGGCGGCGAAGCCGACGCTTCCGGGGGTCTGCGGCGCGGGGCCAAGGCGCTTGCTGACGCTCTGGAGGTTCTGTCGCGGGGCCGGAGGCTTAAGCTGACGCCTGGGGGCCGGGCGGGGCGAGGCGGCAGCTTCTCAGGAGGATGACGCCCAAACTTCAGTAGATACCCCCACGGGGTACCCCGTCCCCTCTTCGGCAGCTCAGTAACAGGCTCAGTAGCGACCACCGACTGTGGCTCTGGAGTGAGGGTCTGAGGAGCCCACCGACTGCAGCTCCTGGACTGGAACAGGGAGCCACGCCCGGCGTGCCTCGGGTCGGGAACAGAGGGACCACCAACTGTGGTTCAGGAACAGGCTCGAGGGAGACCGCCACCCGCGCTCCTGGACAGGAACTGAGGAGCTCGCCGGTTATGTGGCTCCCCATCTGGAACAGGGAGACCACCAACTGTGGCTCCCCATCTGGAACAGAGCAGACCACTGACTGTGCTCTTCTGCTCAGGAACAGGGGAGACCACCGGGCTGTGGCTGCAGGGAACAGCAGCATGAGACCACCGACTGTGGTTCCACCTCAGGAACTGGGGAGGCCACCTACTGTGGCTCCACCTCAGGAACAGGAGACACCACCGACTGTGGTTCGACCTCAGGAACTGGAGAAACCACCCACTGTGGCTCCACCTCAGGAACAGGGGAAGCCACCCACTGTGGCTCCACCTCAGGAACAGGGGAGCCACCGACTGTGGTCTGCCTCAGGAACAGGGGAAAACACCCATGGAGGCTAGCATGTTCAGTCTCTGAGGTGGCTTGAAGCGTCTGTAGAGGGCTTTTGGCGGTTTGTGGCCCCTGCTGAAAGGCTCTTGGAGGCATATTTTCACCAAACCCAAACTCTGAAGCCCTCTTAAGTTTAAGCTCAGGGGTCTCTGGACGGCACAGGGCAGGCTCAGGGGTCTCTGGACGGCACAGAGCAGACTCAGGGGTTTCTAGACGGCACAGAGCTGACTCAGGGGTCTTTAGACGGCACAGAGCTGACTTAAGGCGACGCCGTTTCTTACGCCGAGGGGTCTTGGGAGCTAAGCTAACCGGTTTATTGACTGATTCTGGCAACAAGTTAACTGGTTGAAAGATAAGAGTTCCAGAATGGATTACTGGTTCTGGGGCTAGGTAATCAAGTACATGAGAGCTGTATAAGGGGGCCATTTATGAAAAGAAACTATTTTTCCTCTCACGTACACCAATAAAACCATGTACACACCTCAGTAGACACACACACACACTCAACAAAAATATGTTTTCCTCTCAAACATATTACTATGACATGCACACATCACAGTAGAAACACTTACACACAATCACAAAACTAAAATTGAATATATGTCTTATGTGTGTGTGTGTGCGCACTAATACTAGACTGTATGAGAGGGCATAAGTGTGTGTGTGTGTGTGAACTAATACTAGACTGAATGAGACACTGTATGAAAAGTGGGATTTTCGTCAATATGCGGCACTGTAGATTGTCGTGGAACTTCAGGTTAGCGGCAGTTCTGACGGCAATTTGCAGGCTTCATGAAAACTCCCGTAAATTGTCAGAAATTGACGTGGACTTAGCTTAGGCAGTGTTCCCCCATGCCTCCCATGGAATTCTAGGGGATGCTTTAACATGTAAATGAACATGCTGTGAGCTATACAAATGCAAATCAGGGTTGCAGGGGGGTTTTACTCCAAGTGACATTTTTCTAAAAGATAAGAAAATCTCTGATACAAAGAGAGATCAGGCTCAGTATAGCCTCTCTACATTTTAGTAGCTTGAATTGATTTATTTAATTAAAGTATAGAGACCAAAACAGATCTTTAGCTGACAGAGCAATACATTTAGAGCAGTAATTATTTTAAAAAATTGCATTTAAGATAAAAAATAAAATGTTGTCTGTCATTATGCTCAATTCACAATTACTTAAGTGGAAAAGTTTCAAGAAATGAGTCTGAGATGATTCACTTTATAACATGGCATGCATTATCCTGCTGGAAGTAGCCATCAGAAGATTGGTACACTGTGGTCATATAAGGTCCGGCCAAGGTCAAGATCCTTCTGACAATTGCAATCGCACCAAACAGGAAAAAGAACATCGACAAATTCCGGTTCGTCCGAAATTAAAATATAGCAGCAACAGATCGGTGACTAGAAATTATAGCACAATTCTTATATATATATATATATATATATATAAAAAAGACTAACACCGTTTATTTAAATGATTGGATCCAAACTATTGGTTATTCACCAACGAGGAAGCAGATTTCTCATCTCCATCAAAAAATTTATTTTATACCGAGGGACTTAAACTTTAATCAAATCCATTCAAAAGAAACTTTTTATTACAGGAATGAAAAGAGATGCTGAGTTTGGGAGTAGTGAACAAGTTCATTAAAAAAGCTGTTTTGAATTATCCTTATCCCTGTTACAAAAATCTACAAAAAATATATATATATATATTTGGGCAGAAACTGAACATATGCTGGATGATGGTGGGATTTTTTAATATGTCATATTAAATTAAGCGCTACAGGGTTCATACAGGAATGAGTGACTTAATTTAATAGCTATTTTAATGCTATTTGAAATGATTTTAATGCTATCAACAAAAACCATGTACACAAGTTATTAGTGTGTACATGAAATATGAAGGAGCTGTAAGCAGAGTTCCATGACTGCACTGTATGTAGTGTAAACACACACACACACACACACACACATATATAATGCGTATATATATATCCTCTAGCTTTTTCTCCCGCCTGGAGCTTATATAATATATCTGACGAAATTGTTTTATAAGCATTTTTTATTAAAGAATTATACTTCTATAAACATATTTAAATAATTTAGGTGCCAATTAAGGCCTTGATTTAAAAAAAAAAAGAATGATTTTTAATTATTTTATTAATCCCCAGCAGAAACTCCTGGTTCACTGCCAGATGCCCCTACTTCCATCTCCAAGAACTCACAGAGCTGCGCGGCTGGATCCATTAGTGGAGGGATGGATGGTTACTTTGTGCAGGCGGTCTGAGCGAGGAGTAAGGATTTCGGGTAAACTCCTCTTGGACCTCCGGCGAGACACTCTGCATCGAACAAGACCTAACTCAAAGAAGAGATGCTAGCTGTAAATATATGTTCGACATCGCCCGTTAGCTAAAGCAGCCTAGCCCAAGCTACGGCTAATAGCAGCCCAGCCTAAAGCTAAAAATTTTGATTGAATATGCTGAATAAGTATGTATTTCAAACACATGCACACAGCATTCATCTTGAATAGGTAATCCAATTAGTATGTAATTCAAACACATAAACTTGATGTATTCTGAATACATAATCTGATTAATACATATTTCTAATAAAAAAAAATGTATTAATACTAAACATGGTGAATATGCATTTCACATGAATAGGGTTAATTAGACTGACGTAGATGCATCATGTAAAGTTTATTAGGTAGTTTTTCTTTTTTTTATCATCTATAGAGCATTTTAAAATGACAATTTCTAAAATAAAATTTGAAAATGAAATAAACAATAAAAATGTTTATAATGCACAAAGTTTAGGTGAACTCTGATCCTTGCAGTGCATTTCTCAGTATTGTTAGTCATTTTTTGACTCACTACCCTTGAAATGGCCCAATACCTTAAAAAGGTTGATTATTCCTGCTCTGCAGGTAGTTTTTAAGATTAGATAATGAAACACTAGTGTCTATAAGATAATTAACCATTTCAAACAATTCAAAGTTTTGGTGTGGGGTGAGGCAAGATGGGGTGTTGTCATGCAAAAGTATAAATGTTAAACATTTTGGTAAAGTTTTTTTTTTGTTTGTTTTTTATCCAGAAATGGGCCACATACTAAACTACACTGTCTAAAAAAGGAATCATCATTATGACACTTTTTAGTTTGGGCATGAAGAGAGCAGGTGCTCTAGCACCACCTAGTTTCTATCTGTGCATGTTCCTGAGCTCTCTTGTCGTTCAGCTCCACCTGCCTGCCCAATCCCTGCCAGCTAGTCCTATAATCTGCCTGCACCCTCCGGGGAGATTATTTAATCCAGACAGTGGTAACAAGCTGATGTTCTCATTATGCTACATCCCCAAGATGCTGCCTCCCCCTGGACTTTCCTCTTTGTCTCCAAGTTTGAGAGGATAACTCCCTGGGGTGGCCTGCAGAGACTGGAGCCACAGTCGCCCGTGACCTGAGCTCCACAGCTCTAATAACTACTAAAGCATATTAATAATTGATGAACTGACTGAACAAATTATACAAAAGTCTGAAGTTCTACTTTTTTTTCAGTCTCCATGGAAACCCATCTCAAGGCACTTTACAGTCTACCAGATCATACAGCGTCAGATTGATTCAAAGTTTTCTATCTGAGGAAAACCAGTGATTGCATATTTATTATTGAGAAACAGTACCAGGGCTGTTTCTCAATATGTGTACTTTTGCATTCTCATGTGCTTGTGTACTTGTGAAACGTCATCAACCACAGCCCTAGTACTGTTACAATTCACAAGAACCCCTCCCTATTTACCGAGTATTTATCAGAGCAGACTTGGCCATTCTTCAGATTGACACCAGTCCCAGCATACACTGCGGCAGCAGCAGCTTCCATTGGAGCTCTCACACAGCTCAGAGTATTAAGTTAAAAGTTCTC
>JAGKQL010002877.1:0-10535 GCA_018398635.1 Cyprinodon brontotheroides | reverse complement strand
ATCAGGGAGATCCGCGGAGTTTACGGGATCTAAAAATCTCACTTTTTCATGCAGTGTTAGTCCGTGAGGCAGACACCCTGTCTACTTTAAGGCTAGACTTAAAACCTTCCTTTTTGATAAAGCTTATAGTTAGAGTGGCTCAGGTTATCTTGAGCTATTTCTATAAGTTATGCTGCTATAGGCTTACACTGCTGGAGGACATATGGACCCTATTTTTCATCATTATCTCTGCTTCCATTCTATCTCTATTCTCTCACTCTGCAGAGTTTGTTCAATCTCTTACGCTATGCTCACCCTGGTTCTGCTGCAGCTTTCTTCCTGTGAAAAAGGAGTTTTTCCCTCTCCACTGTCGCTACAAGCATGCTTAGTGTGAGGGATTGCATTCCTGAGTCAATGAGTCAATGTAATCAACTGGTTTCCTTAGATAGAAAACTTTGAATCAATTTGACCTGATCTGGTATTGAACTGTAAAGGGATGACGCGTGTTGTGAATTGATGCTACATAAATAAACTGAATTGAAATGCATATAATATGTTTTTTTCAAAGTTCTCTTTTCAAGATTGAGTTTTATTGTACTGTCTTCTGGCGCGGGCTTTCATTTCCAGTGAGGAGTGATCAATAAGGTTTTCAGAGTAACTGAAAACTGCTGTTTTCTTTCATTTGCGTTACAAATTGCTTCCCTTTAAAACTGCTGTGAAAGGCGATCATACACTGAAGGAGTTTTTGCCCTTTTTTGAGATGATTCTCGAGTCGTGCGAGAATCTTTTGGATCGCCATGAGTTTTGGCCTCATTGTGCATCCTACATCGCCCAGTATACAGGACACTAAGGAGGGGTGATGTGCGTCTCACCCACCACCTCCCCATCAGGAACCGTAAGGTCAGGAGAAACTCAAACATCTTTGAAATTCAGTTGACACTCATAAGGTGTTCGTGAGCAAATCCTGCTGTTGAAACAGAGCTAAGTGTCGATTTACCATAACCTTGAGCCCTATGCATGTGCAAACAGGGAATTAAATTCTCTAACCTTTTTTATTAAAGGGACACTGCTAATAAAAGGTTTATTTACAAATCTAAGTGACAGGTTCTTTCTGTCTGCACGGTTGGACAGGATTTCAAAAAACGCAGCTGAGAACTGGCATTTTTAAAGGTTTATAGACCCTTTAATATGATGCAAAAAATTATCTCCAGTTCCAACCAACTTATAGAGCTAAAACTCCCGGCTCTTTTTATGGCTAGCCATTTACAAACATTTGATACCCAGGGAGGATCATAAAAAAAACAAATCTCCATAAATCAATCTATCCCAGTTTTATGTTCCTTTGGGTTGGCTGGAAATCATGAGGCATAGAAATAACAGGAAATTAAGAGCAAAAGTAAATTAAGTTAAAGTTCAAAGCCAAATTTTTAACTATTTAAAGAATAACACCACTTTTTTTTCTGCCTGGCAATCTGAGCCACGAAAGCTTTTTATTTGCTGGATTTTATACAAGAGGTCAGCTTTGCCAGTTTTAAGATCGGCTCCTGACGAGAGAGATCAGCTGGGCTCAGTTAACCTACTGGAAGATGAAGAAGGTCCAACATCTAAGGCAGGACAACCAAATCGTTGGCAAACCAAACTGTTCAGAGTCGATCCATCCATCCATTTTCTGACACGCTTAAGCCCAAGTGGGGTCGCGAGGGGTGCTGCTGCCTATCTCCAGCTGTCTACGGGCGAGAGGCAGGGTACACCCTGGACAGGTCGCCAGTCCACCTGACACACAGGACAAACAACCATTCACGCACACAATCACGCCTAAGGGGACTTTAGAGAAGCCAATTAACCTGCAGTACAGTCAAGCTTTTGGACTGTGGGAGGAAGCCAGAGTATCCAGAGAAAACCCACGCATGCCCAGGTAGAACATGCAAACTCCATGCAGAAAGATCCCAGGCAAGGAGAATCGAACCCAGAACCAAAAAGCTAAAAAATAATAATAATTCACACTGCTCCAAGATTTGAAGACATTTCATCATTCTGCTTACCTCTCCAGTAAAATTTCAATTCAAATGTCTCAAAACCTTATGACCTTTCTTAGCGTAATGCAGCAGTATACCCACTGCTCCATCTCAGCAGCAGACCCTCGTAAAAGAGTCATATTGGTAAAAAAAAAAAAGAGTCATGAAAAACTGTAACTTGTCTTCTATAAGCCTCCATATGGCAGCATCTTGGCTCTTAAAGTGTATTAGCCCACTACAAAAAAGACAACGTGGCTTAAATATATAAGAAGCATTCATGATTAAATGTTTATCCCGGAAGCAAAATGTCACATAGTAGCATGAGGTGAGCGAGGAGCAGTGAATGAGTCGATGCAATCAACTGGTTTTCCTTAGATAGAAAAACTTTGAATCAATTTGACTGTATGATCTGGTTGAAATGCATATCTATCAAAATTAAGTGCTATGTTTCCTGCCGAGGTCTGAGCGCCTAAAACCAAGTAATAGTACCAATAAATTTCTTCTAATTGCCTTTTCTCTTCATGTGAGTTTTTTTAGATTGAACTGGTAGATGGCATTACATAGTGACAGCTTTACAACCACATTACCACGGCTTTTATTTTTACTTACTACACCAAGGTTTTCATCAAGTGCTGGAACGCGTCACAGAGACACATTAGACTGCATGTCTCTAAACAGATACGCAGTAAAGATGGCTGTTATTACTATATATGGATATGAAGTGGACATGTGCAAAGTACAAAAAAAGAGCTGAATGTTAAAAAAACTGTAAATCATATCAAAGTCTCTGCATCAAACCTACCAAATCAATGCTTTTTTCTTGCACAACTTTCTTTCCCAATGTTTATATTTGATCACTGCTGCACTTAAAGAAATGGAAATGTCATCAGAGTGTGTACAAAACGAAATTTCGTGTATGCAAAATGAGAATAAAGTCTGTCTAATTCTAAAGTGCAGGATTAGCAACAGGGTTGCTTTTCTCTGATATTTGTCTATGCCCTAAATTCAGATAAATGTAAATTTAAACTTTATTTGAACTTTTTAATAAAAATATTTGCATTTAGCTCTAATAATGAGGCATTTCTGTTCTATATTCCATAATTTACTGTACATGGACATAGCATTACATTTTATCAGCTACATCATTCTTTTTGAAACCTTAGACCTATTGCTAATGACGACAGCCAATTCATGCCATATGAGACGGGTTGTGTTTCCTCTCTATATCATCCAGCCACTATCGTCGCTGCTTCATGCTCAATTTTAAAGTTTCCGCACATTCAACTCTTACAACTCTCTGTAATAGAAAATGCTTTTTACTTTTTTTAGCTGCCTTTTTTTTATACACCATAATATAACAATACACAACAACTGCTGTTCTTTTACATTAACAGAGCTGAGATTGGGTTCTTTATACTACCACCATGCAGCAAACTGGACATAATATAGTAGAAACTCAGCTAGTGACTGTGTCGCCAGGTACGGTTATGTTATATAAGTGAAATATAAAACGGTGAATATTGACATTTCAGGAGATTCTCATGAATTGTGATTAAAATATCTTTCTCTCTCCATCACACAAGGCCAAAAAAAAGCTTAGTTCTGCCAATACAGAAAAAGGCCAATTCAGTCTACTGGAGGGGAAGAGAAGAAGATGGATTCTTTAAGCTACGACAGAGTATTAGGGCCAGGCTAGATATTTTTATTTTTTTTAAATACAATATAAAGTCATATATAAGAAACATAATGTTCCTCAGAATTTTAAACCCAACAAACGAAGCACTGAGACAGAGATTGGTTGAAAGCAGCATCTATGCAGAAGGATAGCCCAGCATAAAAGAACAAAAACATTGAGTCATGATTCAAAGGTTCGTTTGCATCTCAAGACAAGGGACACCTGTTTGTAGACGGCAATATGCACATTTTGGACGAGAAGGTCAGATGGTTTGAAAGGACTTAAAGAATGAGTCTGTATCAAATATTAGAAACCAACAATAAAGACACAAGGTAGACTCAGATGTCATTTTTCTTACTGCAAGTCCAGCTCCCCTCTGCTTAAGATCTAAAGTTTGTCCTGTTGCACCATTTTCATCCACAAAGCTGTTCCAGAGCCTGAGCTTTTGTTGCTTTATGTCTTGCAGGGGCTTTAAAGCTCAGTCTAAATGTGAATAAAGACACAATAATGTACATAGAACAGGTTTATGTAGTTTTCTCTATAACTTTGCCTAAAGATGTAATCTTTAACTAGAAATGAAGATATGAAGCACACCCAGAGCAGATCCCTGTATTAGAACATTTTTTTGTGTTTCTGGACAATTGAAATCAGGGATATAATACCACAACCACAACACTTTAAAAACAGCAGGAGACAGACTGGATCTATACGGAGGGATTTTGTTTGCAACCAGATATATCTTATAATTGGAAATTAGAAGAAAAATGCATTCCAGAAAATAAACTTTTAAGAATGTTCTAATTACAGAAGGAAATTTGTCAGATTTTAGTTTTTTCAGATGTTTTTTTTTTTTTTGTAAGATTTTTTTTAATGCCCTCTGCAATGTTTAAAACTCAATCTGAAATAGATTTTTGAAAAATACAATTTGTAAAAAAAAATGTAAAGAGTTTCCTTAAAAAATAATACAGTTTAAATGATAAAAACTAAAAAAACGGCAAAGTTACTCTCGAAACCTTTTTTGATTAAGAGTTTTTTTTCTTTTTTCATACTTGCTTTTTTTCTATTTACCACATGTATTTTTTGCTTCCAGCACAATGGAACAAAATCCACTCCATAGATCCATCACTCCTCCAGAATGCCGTATGAATACTACTAATTTAAAAGCCTAATTTTTTTTCACTCTGCTTTATTTTCAAAGGAACATCAAAGAAATTAGGTGTTTTGTGTCTCCTTCTATGCACAACAAGCCTAAAGTATCTCTTAAAGCGGTTGCTCTACTTTTTATTACAATTCTCATAAAACCTTATTTTTTCCCTAATCTTGCTGCTTGCCTTATTGAGTTAGTCCGTAAAAATTCCTTATTTGTGACACTGTTGAACTTTCATCTTTCTGTCTACCACCTTTGATAGCACCAAACTGTTGCACAGACGCAACAATTTCCTTTGAACGCAGGATTGGTTTGAGGAACATGACATATTGAACGTGTCATCAACAATAAATAGCCTTGGCCGATGGTGCTTCTTGCGAGCGGTTGTTCTGACAGGCCCGGGCTGAAAATGTCAGGTTGTTATATAGCTGTCATCTCTGACTCAGTAATGAGGGAGATGATACCACTCAAGCTTGAGCTCTCAAATGGGTAATGCTAGGCACACAGGGGGGTCAGACTCATGTTGCAGGTTTTCTCTGTCATTTCCTGCTTCTGATCGGCTGCCATTGTCAAACTGTATTCCCGCCAATTACTGTCCCAGTTTGAGAGAGAAAATTGTTGGACAATAATGGGGAGGACGTGGCTTGTCTGCTGAGAGGCATTTTTCAGGCCACAGGGACCCTGGATTGAACCCAGTTTGTTTTTGGGTCACAATACGACATGAAGAAGGAGAAATTTTTCGGTCCCTTATTTTTAAATTTCTCCTTAAAATCTTACTGTGTTGCTCTGCGTATAATCATTGTCTTACAAAAATATTCACACATATTGATAATAATAGATTTTGACACATTAAGCCCATAAATGATCATTTATTTCAGTGATATACATTTATTTATTTTTAATCTGAAAAACTCACACAAATAGAAAAGACAATAATAAGAAATTATTGATACAAGTACTTTAGTCTTTGGTGCTCAGACTTACTCAAGCAGGAAACATAGCGCTGAATTTTGATAGATATGCATGAACAGGAGCAAAGAATAGGACTGTTACCCCCCCAGGCGTGAAACTGGTGGTTAACGGGCTGGGAGATGATGTGAAGTTGGACAGTCTGTGGACCGCTGGTTAGTGAGACGGTCGATTCTGCTGGAGCTTTATGGGGAGATCAGGAGGTGGATTGCGTGAGGAGGCTGATACTAGAGCTTCACTCAGGGGACCTGGAACCTGGAAAATGGAAGTCCAGTTGGATAACACAGGGCTGAGAGAACCGCAACTCCGTGATGATCCAAGCATGATGAAGAGACAGTGGAGAGGAAAAAGCCTCCTCGCTGGGAAGGAACCTCTGGCAGAATCGAGGCTCAACATGGCGGTCTTCTGCCGGACCACAGCTTGAAATGAGACAAGGAACGCAGTAAGAGTCCAGGAGGAATGACACCTCTGATGAAACTCTTTTAGCTATGATGGTGGAGGAGGGGGCTGGAGAGGTGGAGTTGAACAGGTGTCATCTTGAATGAAGTCACACAGCGCATCCACCACCTGCACAGTA
The DNA here is from genome assembly GCA_018398635.1 of Cyprinodon brontotheroides. NCBI lineage: Eukaryota > Metazoa > Chordata > Actinopteri > Cyprinodontiformes > Cyprinodontidae > Cyprinodon > Cyprinodon brontotheroides. The sequence goes on along the minus strand of JAGKQL010002877.1, from coordinate 4,173 downwards.
GGTAGAGGACAAGTGCGCATCGGAGGCCTTTTAAGATGAACTTTGGATGCTGATTGGCTGTCGTGGAAGCGTGGTTTAAAGCTAATTTGCTGTGTCGCAGGTGGATGAGGCGAGTAATCAGTTTCTTCAGTTCAACTTCCGCCTAGGCTCCATAATATTTATTGTGACCCATAATAGTTTATTATTAAGATGGGAAAAAAATGACCCTTTTTTCTCTTATTTATAAACTAAAACCAGAAAGTGTGGCATGAATATGTATTTACCCCATATATACTAAAAAAACAGGGATAAAATTCAGCTTCTTTGTGTCTTCACAGCAGCTCCCTTATTCAGGGGTCACTGCCGCAAGTGGTTATGACTTATCAGAGCTGGCAAAGGTTTTACACCATAATCCTTTCTGCCGCAACCGGTTCTCCAAATATGGAGTGAGTTTTGTTCCATAATTTTTGCAAGAAAGGTTTTTTTAAAAACTAAATTTAAAATTAATATTAATATATAATAAATATAGATCTACATCATAAACATTTAGTATTGCAATATTACAGCTTCTTATACTGGTGGAACACAACTATATAAGGACCTTTAATATAATGTTAAAAAGCCTATGAGCAGCTTAAATCTTTCTCACCATCACTTTTTTCTCCCCCCCTATGATTTACAGGGCGAGTCAAACCAAAGATCACTACATAAATTAAATACTCACTTTGATTGCTTTTAGGCTGTTCACAAGTGTAGTGATGGATTCTGGTCTGATGCAGAACATCAAAACTATGAGAATTAGGAGGAAACATGTTCTCAAGGATAACCAAGTTGTCTGACTATTGACGTCCCTCTAAAAATACACTTAGTTCACGCTTAATTATAATTAACCCTATGTTAATTAAATGTATATTGATTTAAAGTAGTTTTAAGAATGTTTTAATTGGTTAACTTATAATTTAAATGTTTTTTTATTATGTAAAGGGACATTTAATTATTTTAATTTTGTACTTTACAGTACAGCAAAATATCTAATATTTAAATCATGTGTTACATTAAATGTTACACCTGCTTATTTTATGGTAAATGTTTCATGGGACATTCACATTAATGTATTTCATAATATATTTTTTGCCCTCCACATACTGTACTTCAGGTATCACAATCCAGTGATTGGAAAAAATCTTGTGACTCCCAACCTGCTGAAGGGGGGTCCCGACCCATACTTTGGGAACATTGCTCCTTTATCTAGGTGCTGAATGGGGTCCAGTATTAGACAGAATGACCTAGCTGCCCTTCATACGTAAACAGGAGCAGATCAGTGAGCACAGACCTAATGTGGAAAAAACAAAAAAGAAAATAAATATGGATAGCCAGGATTTTATGGGATATTAAAGATTTGAAATGCATTTGAAAATTATAGTCAGATTATTTAAAACAGGCAAAAAAAATCTCTGGGGTTCATTTCCGTTTTTATCATAGTAAATATCCCCAAAGGTTTCCAAAATAATCAACAATTAACTCTCTGATTGGAGAAACTTTTATGAACAAAATAATTCTGTGAATGAATCCATAAAACTGAGACATTGCAGCCATGAGTGGTTCTAGACAAGGGTCGGCCGGGGGCCAGTGCCCCCCTAGAACTGGTCCTGGCCCCTGTTATGGCCCCTGTACTGAAAACAAACACAACAATATTTTGCTTTAGACAAGTAGTGCACTACTTGTAGTGCACATTTCTTGAAGTATTTTACTTCGATTTAAGGCGGAAAGACAATTTGCAGATGGACTAAGATGATTTATGTGTGAAATAAGAAATTAAGAATACTTGTTCCATTTCGTCTAGAACCCTTCACTGATTACAGCCACCTACACAGAGCACAGTACTGCCTTCTGCCTTTAATCTCCTTCATATAATCCCTATATAAATCTGCTTTTTTTTTATTTGTGATTCTTTTATTTCTCATATTACTACTGTCGCTACCAAACATATTTTTCCAACTGTCCACCAGTTCTGCCTTGATTAAACAGTTTCAACTATTTTAGCTCTCTTCCCTGCAGTTGCCATTGGTAACTATAAAATAACTTTGATCAGCTGGCTCATTTAATTAAACATGAAGTTCATGCGGTGCTTCACATGGACCAATCTGGCCCTGAAAAGGGGAGAACAGAAGGTGGAAACTTGCTTGTTTCAGTGCATTTGCATGGCTTGATAAATATGAAATGTTTTTGTTTCCACCATTTTGTTTTTTGGTTGTTAGTATTAAAGATTCCATGCAATATATTTTTTAATGACCCCTGTTCTTCTTGGATGGGCCAAGTGGTAAAAATGTTCAATTCAGTTTATTTCTATAGCGCCAATTCACTGCACATGTCATCTCAAGGCACTTTACAATTCACCAAATCATACAGTCAAATTGATTCACAGTTTAATTGTTTTGGTCAAATGGTACCGAAATGTTACTTGTTTTCATAGAAATTGTTATGCAAAGCAGTCTATGACTTAAGTCTTAGACTTTACAGCAATCCTTCAAACCAAGTATGCATGCAGTGACAGTGGGGAGAAAACATTTTTAACAGAAAGCAACCTCCAGCTTAACCAGGCTCAGTGTGAGTGACCATCTGCTAAATCTCACTGGGGTTCAAGGAGATAGAAGCAGACATGCAAAAGGAACACAGAAGCATTGATTTTTATAGTAAACATTTTTTGTTTGTTTGTTATAAATCACTAAACCAACTCCACAGGTGAATCTGTCTAGGAATAAACAGCTAAGCTATGAGGTAGTTTTAATGTCAAAGAGATGAAAGAAAGCACGTATAGTTAGTCACAGTTAAAGCTGAGATTCTACCTATGTCTAGGAGAGAGGCAGGACTAAGCACTGAAAAACAGACGGACGATCAACTAGCATCTAGGGTTTTGATGACAGTAGCCCTGTTGTTAATTCTCACCAGCATAGTGTCGCAGCCAAACAGCAAGAGAAAAGATGAAGCTACTATGATAAGAAAAGCAGAGAGAACATAAAGTTATGGGTTGAACTAACAAGTCGTGTAGAGTTGGAGAACAGAAGAAAGAGAATGATAAAAAGTGTTCCCCATGTCCTCAAGCACCCTAATCCTATAGCAGCAGGATTCAAATACCAATGATGTATAAGAAGGACACAGCCAGTGTTAACATTTTAGTTAGAAATTAACCTTGGAAACACTGTATCACATTTTCCTACTTTTCATTAATCTACTATTTGTTGTTTTTTGTAAACAACACTAAGGAGTGTGGATATAATGCTGCAAAATATACAAATACCAAAAACATACAGATTCTTTGGCCAAGCTCTGTACTTTATCCCCCTTTGGGGTGTCCTGGGAGGAATTGTTTGGAGTAAAGCAAAACTCTATCACTGGAGCATATTTGTTGGTGGTAACTATTTGTTTTCATATTTGTGAGTTCAAAATACACGGAAATGTCCATGGATAAAGACAGAAACTCTGGACAAATGAAAAAATAATGGGAAGAAAGAGAAATAACTGCTAAATTGCAGGTGTTTTTTGTCTGTCCCTCCAGGATGAACCAGGCTCCTACTGATGGGTTTGAGGAAGATGTAGGAACACGAACAACTCATCATGTCATGTACCCAGAGAGTGCCATAGACTTGGACAACACCACCAGTCTGGTGCTGATCCCTTTCAAAGTTCTGGACCTGCAGTGGATTATCAGTGCTCTGACTACTGGCACAATAAAACAGTAAGTTCTGTTTGGAACTGCACCACACTGGTCATTGCTTCTCAAACAGGAGTACAATATTGAATATATGGTGAAAGTCAAACCATTATTGCAAAATGATGTAAAAGTGAAAAATAATAACAGATTCCTAACCATAACTTAATGTTTGGACAATATTTCACTTGCCTCCAAAACCCATCATGAGGGAAATGCTGTGCAAATGTAAATGTAGCAGACATTGTGCTTTATATTCTAAATTACTATCAAACAGGCTGAGTTTTAACAAAAGGTTTAAAACAAAACTTTCATGTACACTCACCGGCCACTTTATTATTAGTACACCTGTCCGACTGCTTCGTTCGTGCGCTTGAATTTCTAACACGAAGCCAATCACATAGCGGCAACTCAGTGCATTTAGGCATGTTGACATGGTCCAAGAAGGGAATCTCCTGCAGTTCAAACCGAGCATCAGTATGGGA